>JAXQQM020065190.1:0-229686 GCA_034641835.2 Pinus albicaulis
TGTAATTTCATGACTTTGATGTAATTTTGGAACATTTTTACTCATCCAAGTAGATTCATTCACCAAAAAGTGAAATGTAACTGAATGAATCAGTTTCCTATCTTATAGAGGCAAGCTGTTTCATTGCCTATTTTCCAGTTCTTAGTTTAGATCTTGTTGAAACAGCTCCTAGAATGGTGATATCGACCCCTAGAGGCATTGGAATGAGTTAGGCTTGTCTATATCTTGTATTTTCTCAGTCATTTTCAGAGGTTGGACATTTGGGATTGCTTGGGACTTCATTGTACATTTCATCTCTGCAATTTTGGAAAAGGACGAGACCAGGGTTTGCAACACTCTTTGGGATCCATGTGGCTCTATGTTTTGATGGTGTGTTTCTCTTTCTGATTGTAATTTTACTGATGTTTCATGGGTATCATTATCCTTCTCATTTCTTCTCAAATTAAACAAATGAGTGATAAAGGTAGAATTCATTAGATTGCTTTGCTCTGCCTTGAGTTTTGTTTAATTTTCCATGTTTTCATATGTTTGAAGAGGATTCTTGAAATATTCTTTCCCTCTTCATCTCCTCACCGGTCTGAGCTATTCATTCAATCAATCCAAAGAATCAAAAAATTGCCTTCCTTGCCCCATTCAGAACTCTGCAAAAACTAGGCCTCATCCCCGGACCCAAAACTTCTTTTCCCTTTGATTCCAACAAAACCCCCAAAATCAAAATCAACCTCTTGTAATTATATACCTAGCCTAAAATCAACCTCTATTTCAAGTCATCTCAAGCCTCACTGATTATTTTTTGCTGAGATTGACCCGGAGAGAGCCCTCTCCCGATCTGGTAGGGCTAGCTACCAGATTAAGCGTGGTTTGATGTTACCCTAGACTTTGCCTTCCTTCAGCCTGAGGTAGATTTAGGCAATAACAGAAATGAAACTCATGTCTTATTTTTTAGAAGAATGGTCTTGCTAAAGTAAGGCCTTTACCCTTGGAAAATCATGTAGCAGATCTTTAACCCTTCCAGCAATGTTCTGAAATGGAGTTATCTTCATGGATCTTCTTTCTTCCTTGAGTTGGAAAAACTCCGGGAAACCTAGATGCTCTTTGAATATTTTAGACTGAGATTCATATTCTCAGAGGTAGTCACCAAGATTCTCCTCCTCTGGTGCCTTTCCATCTTCTTCTCCTCTTGCAAGGAATGCAGGCATGCTACAACATTGTAGATCATATTGTGTGGCTGCATGCTCACACACATCGAATGAAGTAGTGGGGCTTCCTTCATGTGCAACCCTCTTTAAGAGATCTACTAGTATTTCATTCCTTACTTCCCTGATTTCTTCCTTTAGCTCATGCAAATCTTCAGAAAGCATGTTAGAGAACTCTACTCCTTTTATTCTTCCATACGAAGTGGTTTCATCCTTGCTTGCTTTTCCTTTCGTGTAATCATTTTTCTTCTGCATTATTTTATGATACCTCTGCTCTCTATCAATGAGAGGCTCTCCTTCCTTTGAAGACATATTGGCTCCAATAATGCACAGGCTGTGCCAAGAAATATGCTCTGATACCACTGTAATATCCCAAAATGGGAATCACACAGCAAGCCTGCTGAAATAACGCACTCCTGAGAATTTAGTGCAATGAAATGAGTTTGTAGCTCCTGGATCCCTTAGACCAGCCTATCTAAGATCTAAATCCAAAAGGAGAGCAAAAACAAATCAAACTAGGTGGGTTAAATAGATCTCCCACAACTTAGTCTAGCTTAAAAACACCCAAAGAGAGGGGCTGCAGCTATATGCAAAGGAATTCTTTGGAAATAATGCAGTTTATCAATTTAGAAGCTTGAGACCAACATGGAGGTCCATATTTCAGCTATACAACAGCAAAATAGATCTATAATGTAGCTTATACAATGTATAACAGAAATAGAAGGAATATATAAGACAAAAGCCTCAAAATGAGCTGCTACAACAACATGAAATGGCAGAATAAGCTTGACATTGTTATTTTCATTGTTGAAGCATGCAATAGATTAAAAATCAGATCTAGAGTAGATCTATAGACAAAATTATAGATCTATTTCATATCTGTATACAAGATAGGCTCCTTTATACACTCCCCTTGGGGATCTCAACAAAACATGAACAACAGTGAGTAGATCTGAGATCTAAGTCACAGATCTACAGAAGTATTTAGAAAATTTTGAATCATGACATATGCAGTAGACCATATTTGAACGAACATGGATTCGTTGGCCAATCAACAGATCACCACAGTGAAAGGAAGGATCCAATCACTAGAGATATCTCCTCTAAAATGATGCCAAGTCTCCCTGCAACTCTGCTCTTGCAAATAACGCAGTCATGGAAGAGGGACTGTTTTGTAGGCCCTGAGAATGAATTGGACTACTTCCAATGTTTGGATCTGAAGCTCAATAACTAATTCACTCTTCCAAGAGGTTAAAATACACACTTACTGAGAAGAGGCACTAGAATAACCTAGATCTAAGTAGATCTAGCATTTCCACTTGCTGCAGCTCACATGGAAAACCCACTCCTAAATAGGACTACGCTGTAGATGCAAGATGTGGCTTGGCCAAATGCCAGATAGTGGACTAGACAAACAAGACTCCTCCAAGAGCTGCTCAAGGAAGGAGGTGGGAATCCTAAACAGGAAAACCCAAGAGGGGTGTCTAAACAAACAATACCTACAGAAAATAATACCATCAACAACCCTTTTCCTCTTTTCCTCCTCCTTCTTTTATAATATGAAAGCCTTGTCAAACCCTAAACCACCTCAATGAGTTAGCCCCTTTCACATGTGGATCATTCATCTAAAAATGCACTGTGTATCCATGAGGTTCATTGCACCTGGACTGTGTTGTTGATTTGGTCAAGGTTGATCTAATCTCATGATTCAAACCCATTCACACCTGCAAGCGTTTATTTACATGGCCCAGATATGTCTCTGTTTACATAGGCATTGATTTATTCATGGTTTTCAAGAGTTTTACATGTCCTCCTTTACATTTTATTCATCAATATGAAATGCAAAATAAAACAAGGCAACATAGGATATTCCCATTAGCTTGAGCTAAATGGGAATATTACATCACTACCATTGGGCATATGGATTCAATGTAAAGAACTCAATGACATGTGAAACTCCTCTCATGGAAGCTGAGGCATATAGATATTCTTATGGAAATATAACATTCACAGTAGAACATCAAGGAATCTCAGGTGAAGAGAAGAAAGTTGTCACCGTATATTATTGATGAAAAATTTTACAATACAAGTTTTTCATAAACATCAATCAAACCTCTCTCCTTCAATAATATACCTATTAATAGGCTTAGGCATCTTTACATTGGGTCTGTTAACAAGGATAGACCTTCGAATCCTTCTGTTGACACCTAATCTAACCAAAAGCCTATTACAAGGAGATAAAACTAACTACAGCTATTTTTAGGGCTTAGAAATCTAATAGGATTGTACTACATCTTTATTACATTAACAGAATTTAAAACTGCATATTTACATCGAGAAGGTAATGTGCTTGGGTGGTACTAACCATGACCAAAACATAATTATTCCCACTAAGTCAGGAGAGTGGTCTTCCTAATTTTAAGGAGGTGGTGCCATAATTGTTGATGAACATTCCATGATGAGATGGAAATATGAAAGGCTTTGTCGAAGACTATGACTTCATCAAAATATTCACCTGATGATATTTAACCTTTCCACGTGGCTGACTTGTCTAAAAAATACAATCAAAACTTGAAAAACCTTCACAATTTCCTTCGCTGCAGAAATAGGGGACTTCAGGCAAGTCTATAGCGAGAGTTCATAACACCTTTTACTTAGACCATCTCTGCAAAATATCTGCTCTCTTTGCTGATCTAAGGTTGTTTAATGAGTGAAAATAACTAAATACATGACTTTACATGCCTCCTTCAAGATAAAACCTGTGATTTATAACCAAAAATAATCTACAACGAGCTCGTAGAGTTTTTTGGGCTTCAAGCTTGAGACACGGTACGAACTTGCCTAATTGGTAGTAGACTTGAAAATTATGCTTTCCTTCTTTAAAAATTTCCCATGGCTCTACAAGTGATGATCTGAAATAATGCAAAAAATATTAAAAGGCATTTTATCCCTTTTTCAAACCTTAGAGGCTGGGCAACAAAGGCTTTTGTTTCCATAGGTTCATTAATGACTGTTATTTTTAAACCTTTTCTCTTGAGCTCTGATTTTATCATCTCCCTTTGCTCTTCTAACTCTTTTACTTGAATTTTATGTTTCTTTCTCTCTGCTTGCAACCAAATATTCCTCTTCCTTTTATGTTTCATTACCCTGGGTAGATGAAGGGTTCTCTTCAACAATTTCTTCGCATGGGTTAAAGCCTCATCATAATGATTAATTTGCTCATTGAATTTTTCTTTGAACCCCTCCACCATTTTTATTTCTAGATTGGGTTCCTCCAATTCCAACTTTGTTTCAATAACTTTTTCCTTGGCTTCTCTCAATTGCTCATTCAAAAGTTGCACTTCATATTTTTCCATGACTTTCTCCTTACCTTTCCTTTGTTTAATGATTTATGCCTTTTCTGGAGATAATTCAATGATGTCTTTTGCCATAGGTTGTTTGCCTTTGTCTGTCACTTCAGTATTTTTGTTAGCCATGACACCTTTGGAAAGCTGCAATCTGGTAAGTGGTTTTCTTGGTTTGAATACAAAACCTACATCTTTAGCTGAGAAATCAAGTTTTTTGGTAGCTAGGCCTTTCTTTTCCTTCTTGCTTCCTTTGACATCCACAACTTTGACCAATGGAGTTTTTTCTATCTCTATGGCTTGTAGAATGTCCTCAAGGTTACCTTTCCCCACTGTTTGGCTCCTTTTTATCCTTCCACGACTCTTTTTGTTGGATTTTGGCTTGCTACTTGAAGGTGTAGGTCAAGGCATATATGTTCCCTATGCATGCTCTAGTTCAATTTGCATGGGCTCTATAATGGGTTGCATTTCCTCTTCTTGTGCACCCTTTGCTTCAACTATAGGTTCATTATTTTTGTTTTAAGGACTGACTTTTGTTTTAGGTGTCTTGTTGGGGGTTAATGCATCTACTTCATAACCATAAAAAACATGAATGTGGCCTAGTCTCTATTCAAATTTTTCAACTCCTCCAACACCATTAGCTTGATCAATCCATGATGAAAAATTGAAGTTTCACTACCTTCTTGCCTAGCTTGAACTTTGTCTGACATCTTGCCTAGGCTTCTAAATAATAAAAAGGGAAGGTCTAGGGGCTTCTTACTGGTGAAATGTAGTAGTAGTCTGAAATGATACTGACAAATCATATCGAAACTCCCTTCACATGTGAAGTATTTCTGAATTACCAATAGTAGTTTGGAGTATTTTTCTTTAAGACATCTCCTTGGGATCCCATATGTCATATCCATTCCAATGTGTTCAGGTTTCATGAATTCATCACAATTTGTTAATTTGAATTTAGTGGCTTTAAACCACTCTTCTTCCATCCTCAGAATCTCTATAGCTTGGGAAATTGCTTCAGGAGACACCGCAAAACTCAGCACACCCACCTTTGATGCAGTGCCCACAAAATTCACTACAAAGTCCTTTGAAACTTGGGCATGAAAACCTTGTAATTCCTGGAAAAATCTCATGCAACCAACACGTGAAGGTTGCTGAAAAGTTAGGATCCTCATTTAGCAAAATTAAATCCATGGGTTCATACTTGACCATTGAGCCCCATTTATTAGTCTTCTTCTGGATGACCATCTGTCGTAACACTGCGCTGGCCTCCTTGGTAGTATGACACATGCAAAGAAGAGAATTGCACAGCAAGAAGCTTGCAAACAAAGCTGGACCTTTCTATGGATGATGAAAACAAATATACTCAGAGGTAAGAGGGAAAGATGACAAACGAAAACTCTCAAGGGTAAATTTAAAAGGTAAGTTTTGAATATGAGAGGGATGAAGACAAATAAGTGAGGTTAAGTGAAATGATGAAAGACCAATGATGATTAGGCATGTTGCATGATTCCATATAACTGATCATGTGACCTCAGACTGACCTCTAACCTCTAAAGACTCTACACCTTACTCTTTCCTTTATCGGTGTAGAAAAAACATGATTTCGTAGCAATTTTTTTTATAATCCTGGAAGATTCGCTACGGACTGGTCCAGTGAGTCTGTAGAGAAAAAACCTTGTTTTCCATTAATTTCATTGTTGACTCAGGAAAAAATAGACAAGTGGCTAAAACCAAAATTTAAACCAATGCATGGAGACTTTTGATTAATTTTTATGGATTTGACCATGATGACATGACAAGTGGGACTCTTCAAACTTAGGATTATGACCAATTCACAAAATTTTATCAATTTTATGAATTAATTTGCCAAGACAATAAAAACTATTCTAAATGAACTTCCTAATAAAAAAATGAAATTTTATTGGTGATAATAGGCTCCACCAGGTCCAATGTTCTACAAAGGACTAAACCTCCCCCTAAAGGAAAAAGGGCCTAAACAAGATCTTAAAGAAAGTGATACAGTGTGACAAAAACACTTTCAAAAGAACTTGATCAGATGAAATTTGCACAATCGGTCACAACACCACCATTTGTGGCACTAATGATAAAAAAATTGAAGAGATCACTCAACAAGAAGGAATGAAAATGAGAAACAATACCAAAATTTGAATGTAAAATGTAAATCATATCCAAACAATTGTTGAATACAGCCAAAAAAACTGACAATGAAGTCAAGAGACCAAACTCAAAACTCAATCCAAGGCCCTCATTAAAAAGCTCAAGAAGAAACTCAAGCCATAATAAACAAAGGAATACCTTGAACAAACCGATCCAGATAGCCCAAATCAAGAACATAGGGAACCGATCAGCTACAACAAATGATGGATCCAAATATGTTTTCAACATATTAGCAAGCAATGAAAATTTTGATTCCTAATGAAAGAGAAAAATTCCTCTAAAGAGGCACTTAACAAACCAAAGAAAAACTGATAAAAATAACAGACCTGGACCAGATCTAGAAGATACATAGTGAGCTCGGACTATACAAATGAAAAAACAAAAGTTGCAGAATGAAGGCAAGTGGTTTCAAAGGGAAAAAAACTTCAACCGCGATGACAAAATTGTGTGGAACGGGTTGGATGCAAGCATAGGCTTGCCATCCAGGGACTAAGGGATCCCTGGCCATGGGAACAACCTTACAAGTTCACGGCTAGGGTTCAAAAGATAAATTTCCCTATTTCCTCACGTAGTAACCAACAGACAATCAAAGCACAAAGATAATAACCCTGAAAAATAACCAAAAACAGTTGGAAATTTTTGAGGTAACCCAACAAATCGAAAAGAAGGCAATCCGATCAGGATCTAAGGAAAAGCGGACACAAAAGAAAGTGTGATTTAATTGAAAGAACTAGTTATTTTGAAATGGAAATCACAAGGAGCTATTGCTACGTGATCTAGTGTCCGATAGATCACCACACAGAAAAAGTCACGACTAAGAAGATACAAAATGTCCCAATTCCATATTATTCAAAAAGTAGCATGTAATTGGATTTACACTATGAGGAAGAGAATGGTACCTTGTCTCATAGTTTGGTGATGGATCTTGAGTTCGTAGCTGAATTCTTGCGCTCCACATGAGTGATCTACTCCATCCTCTTTCGATCTCAACACCTACACACAATCACAAACATTCAAGGATGAAAAAATATCTTCCTTGGAAGGTCGTTAGATAAAAAATGATATAAATCAATCACAAGATCATATGAAACATAATTATGAAAGGGTGGGAACATATATCTTCATTAATCACATAAAAATGATACAACGCTTCTATACGTTCGCTCCAACATCTCCTCTCCATGATCCGATAGAGTTTTCCCACTATATCCAATGAATGAGCATAAAGAGCACTCACATAAGACCTCACAAACTCTCTATATGGCAGAAAAGTGAAAGCATAAGATCAAGATCTTAGCTCACCAAAACTATAGCATGGCTCTCGAAAAACTAGCTTGACCCTCTCAAACGATCACTACAAGAAAAAAGGATATTGGTGAGGGTCATGCTTGTGACGGACCTTTAAGGTCCGTCACCAATGTCACATATGGTGACGGTACTTAAAAAAGCATCACTATAAGTGTATATAGTGATGGTCCTTTAAGGTTCATCACCAAAGCCAGTTTCAATGACACTTTTGGTGAGGGTCATTAAAGGCCCATCACTAATTCTCTCTTTGGTGACACTTCAGGTGATGAAATTTTAATGACCCTCACCAATGCTCTTTTTGTTACTTTTGGTGACGTTTAAAAAATGTTCGTCACCATTGATCATTTCAATGATTTTTTGATGACGCTATATGCATGTTAATATATATATATATATATATATATTAAAAGATAACGATGTAAGGCCATTATTGTGGAGTATTTTTTATGATATTTCCAATGCCATAGTGTTATAATCAGTCAATTTTTTAAGAATTAATTAGTGTGTATCATTTCCCTCAAGTAATCACAAGTCTAATAGAGTTTTCCTATGAGTCAACACATGATTCATATCTACTAAGTTTATTATCTATCAAATTCCCTTTAGATAAAGTTCCACTAGTGTGTATAGGAAATATATTATTTAATACATAATCAAGCTCTGAAAATTATATTAATGAGAAATACCTAACACTCCTCAACTATCTGGACACACCTTAAATTAATGTTTTGTCACACACTAACATTTATTAGCACCTCGCATGTCTTGGAACATCTTTGTACCTAAAACATCTTGTCATGAAATTGACGCCCAAGCACATGGTGGCATACGCTAGCACACATGGAACTCTCCTAGCATGTGTTAGGATGCATGTATTCCCTAGCATGCCCTGGAACACTTTGGTTGAATGCATCGACATACATTAGAACTTGGCACACAATGCCACTTGGCATGTATTGGGACCTATTATTAGTGTCACTAGCATGCCCCTTCTAGAAAAGATAAATTCCTAACTTATTAACCCTCTTATGTGTTCATTTCCTTACATTTTAGCTTGGTTCTTCCTTTTGTTGCCTTGACACTTCTTGACACATATTGACATACCATGGCACCCTACACATCCTTAGCACCTGGCATGTATTGGCTTATCTTGGCACTATTTGGAACATATAATTAGCATACCCTAGAACTCCATAGCACACTTTGGCACTTCTTTACATGCCTTGATATTCTCTAGCATGCCTTACTAATGCTTAGCATACCTTGTCACTCCCTCCTTGGCATGACAACTAACACTCATTAACACTAGTCCCTGGCACACCTTCCTCATATTCATTAAATTCCATTAATTTTAACCTAGTGCTCCCTTAATGTTTTGTCCTATTACTCCTTAACACTCCTAAAAATGCATTAGCACTCTCTAGCACACCTTAGTATTCTTCAACATGCCATTCCACTTCATAGCATGCATAACAGTCCCTGACACATATTGGTGCTTTGCATGTGTTGGTGCTTGGAAAGTCTTAGCATGTATGGAACATGTTGAGATGCCTTGGTATGATTTGGCATGGTTTCATATTAAATTTAGTTTAGATCAATTTTTGGAAAGTAGATGAGAAGAAACAAAGGAAGACTTGGCACTTAGAATGCACTAAGACTTTGCACTTGGCACCTATTGGCGCCTAGTGTTGGTGTGCCTAGCATGCCCCTCTTAGAAAAGGTAAATTGATGACTAATTAACCCTCTTATGTGTTAAATTCCCTGTAGTTTAACTTGTTTCTCCCTTTTTTTGCCTTGACAGTCCCTGGCATGCATTGACACACCCTTTCACATCTTGGCATGCCTTATCACTTCGCACATATTATCATGTTTAACATGCCTTAGCACTATCTGGAACATATTAGCATTCCCTAGCATGCCTTGGCACTCATGTCCTCACAGCTAGCCTTTAAATTTTTTTATGACTTGGGAACCCAATCAAGTCCTTGGCTACTGTAGTTCATGTGAAAACATTGGCCTGCTTCAACCCCAACAACTTGACCAATTGCAGCTACTACAAGTAGATTATGCCTTGTTCACCTAAGAACTGCCTATAACTCATCTTATGCCACTCATTTCCAACCTCAACTTGTCCCACTTAACTATTCACCAAGACAAGGATCATATGATCTAGCCATGGCCATAAAACAGCTAAGCAACATAGCTTACACAGGCAATATTTGACATGTATGTTCAGTTAATATAAACAATAGAACATTAACTGAGATTTTGCAAGAACCACAAGATTCACAAGGCACACAAGATATAAGATGACACAAGCTGAGTGCCCCAAAACTTATACACAATAATGTACAATATGCAATTATCTAGAATAGTTTAAAACATGAGCATGTAGCCAAAGTTTTCCACATCTCATATAAAAAAAAAATAACTAAAGGAAAAACAATGTTGGGCCTAGCACAAAGTGATCTTCCTTTGTCTAAAACTGCTATGTCGAGCCCCTTATAACAACCGTAGGCTTTCCTCCTGTAAATCATATTCTAAACTTCTCCTAACACACTTTGTCCTTAGCACATTTGAATTCGCTAACACTCCCTTGCACACACTCCTATTTGTTCCTTTCCATGCATTTTGAACTATTCATCCCTTGATATGCCCAAACACTCCCTAACACTCTAGTTCAACATGCATTAACATTGTCCAACATTTTTTAGCATGCCTTTTCATTCCTTTGCATGCCCTAACCCTCCCTAGCTATCATGCCCTCACAACTACCCTTACTTAATTTTCGACTTGGGAACCCAACCAAGCCCTCACTTGACTATAAGAGCTTGACCAAGTTATAGTTACTACAACTAGACTATATTGTTGAATTTTGTCTCTTGGGAGGTACTCCACAAGCCTAGTGAGATGGTTTTGTGTGAGTTTGGTCACAAAAGGCTTTGTGGGAATAGAATCAAAGTAAAGGTATTTTGGACCCAAGAAGGGGTTTAAAATATAAAAGAAAATTAAAAAGGATTATTAATATTTCTGAAGGTCTAAGTGGATAAAGCCCGTAAGTTCTAGTGGGTTCCTAAGAGTTCTAGGAAAAAGTTTATAAGGAGTCCTTAGGATGAAGGGAATAACATCAACTGAGAAGGAGCTCATTTGATAAGGGGGCGAAGGGACATGTAGTCCTAAAGAGGCCATGATAATTATCATGTATAGCATTCACTAAGATGCCTCAATATGCTTTGGCATGGTTTAATATTAAATTTATTTGAGATCAGTTATTGGAAATTAGAAGAGAAGTAAGAGAGGATGATTTGGCACTTAGAATGCACTAACACTTGGCACTTGACACTCATCTCCACCTAGTGTTGGTGTGCATAGCATGCCCCTCTTGGAAAATGTAAATTGATGACTTATTAACCCTATGATGTGTTCATTTCCTTGTATTTTGACTTGTTTCTCATTTTTGTTTCCTTGATAGTCCCTGGCATGTATTGTCACACCATTTTAGATATTGGCATGCCTTAGCACTTGACACATCTTAGCATATTTTTCATGCCTTCGAACTATCTGGCACATGTTAGCATTCCCTAGCATGCCTTGGCACTCATGCCCCCACAAATATCCTTACATTTTTTCATGACTTGGCAACCCAATCAAGTCCTTAGCTACTCCAGTTCATGTGACATTGGTCTGCTTCAGCTGTAACAACTTGAACAATTTCACCTACTACAAGTAGATTGTGCCTTTTTCACCTAAGAACTTCCTATACCTCATCTTAGGCTAGTCATGTCCAAGCTAAACTTTTCCCACTTAAGATCTTATCAAGACAAGGATCACATCTAGCCATGGCCATAAAACAACTAAGAAACATAGCTTACATAGGCAATATTTCACATGTATGTCTAGTTCATATAAATAGTAGAGCATTAACTGAGAGTTTGCAAGAACCACAGGATACACAAGACACACAATATATAGGTCGGCACAATTTGAGTTCCCCAAAACTTATACATAACAATGTACAATATTGAATTGTCTAAAATAGTTTAAAACAGGAGAATTCAGCCAAAGTGTGCCACATGTCATATAAAAATAATAGATAAAGGAAAAATAGTGTTGTGCCCAACACAAAGTCTCCCTTTGTTTAAAATTTCTTTATCGAGCTTGTTTGCACTCTATAATTTAGAAGATTGGAAAAACTAAACTATAAAGCACAACATCAAACCGCTTTGGAATCCAGGACCTAGCCTTCCTAAACTCAGAGAGGGCTCTCTCCATTTTATGATTTAAATCGTTTTAACTTGCCAGTTATACGTACTGATATTAGGCTAGTTACAATGATGGGGGTTTTTTGTTTGATTGATTGTGTGGTTGGACAGATAGGGCTACAGAAGCTATTCCATTGGGTGATAGAGTCAAAGGTTGGAATGGCACATCAAAATCAAGAGAAAATCATAGGGCAAGCTAACTGCGCTAAATGGATTTTAAGAGCTGTATGAATTATGAGGTGAAATAAACAGGAAGTGTTGGCGAAAAGTCAGGTCTCGCGGGCAAGACCCAGGTTCAAAGGGTTGTGGCCAACAAGGGGTCCGGTGTAGTCTAGGAACACGCCATTTTCACCCTCGGGCTCTTGGAGAGCAGTGCGTCTCACCCGAGGCGTGCCGCGACCACATGTGTAAGGGGATGAGATCACGTGTAAGGAGTAAACCCGCAACCAAGGAAAGAAAGCACATCCATTACATATACCAAGTTACACATGCATGATCATTAACTAAGTATTTAGACAGTCGCAACTTAAAATTTTTGAATCAGTGTAAACACATCATAACACATGAACAACATATTGAGACAGCAATCCTCCCTTATATTATTCTTCTGGCCGAATACATGATTACATAGCTTTCTTCTCTGATAACTCACAAGTCGGATACAGATGGGTTTTAGACCAGAAAGGAAGAACATAGAGAATAAGAACCCATAGGAAGACCAAGCATAATCCTTTAGCAGCTGCTCTGCGTATCCTTCTTCAGGTCTTGATCCTCGCGACTCATCTATTCAACCTTCAACAACCAATAACCAACCAACCTCCTTCTTCAGTCGGGTGATCGCCTTTTATTCACCCGCTCGTCGCGACTGGCAGCTTCTCTGTGTCTTCTCTCTGGCTTTTCCCAGCGTCTCTTCTGATGTCTGCGTGTTCTACCGTCTATTTTCTGCTGTGTTCCTTTCATCTGCACTTATCTCTATTCGATCTCCAGTTATCAAGTGCTTCCGCGCCACCTTGGTAGCTCCGCAACTCCTGGTTGCTGCGACGTGGTCGCGGTTGCTATGTGCATTTATTCTGCGACTCAAAAAGAGTCAAAGTTCAAAATGTCTTGACCAAAAGTTCAAAACTTAAACAAAAACAAGGGCCCCAACAGGCCCCGACCACAATCCTTTGACTCGTCCGCGAGTCAATCGCAAATGACAGTTTCTACCTCCATACCCTCGCTAGCCTCCGCGCCCTGCTCTGCTGTTCCTTCTTCCGCTACCCTTCCCTGCTGTACTCCGCCACCTGCTGGTTCAAACAAGGGCCCCAACTCCGGGACCCGGCGGAGTGCTGAATCTCGAAGCTCTGTGAAGTGCGCCACTTCTTGCTGCCATTCCTGCATAAGCAAGTCGGCGTCTTGAGCGATTCGGTTAGCGGCGGCTTCGTCTATGGGCGTCGGGGCAGCCCCGAACAGTGTGGCGAGCTGGGACTCGGCCTTGGCATCCAGCTGGTGCATCGCATCAGCATGGGTGCGAAGGGGCGGCCGCATCTCCCGGAGAACGTGCTTAGCTGCTGCTGATTCGGCCTCAGTCATCTGCATGTGAAGTTCCAGCTCGTCCGACTGGGCGTATAACTGATCTAACCTTGCTGGGTCCGTGGTCGCCCGAATTTCGCTGGAGATATCTTGCAGCTGGGCAGCAATGGGCTGCGTTTTGACCGTTAGTGCGAGGGAGCACTCCTGTAAACTGCGTAAAAGGGCAGAAGCCGCGGCTGTCGTGGAATGGAGAGTTGCTTGTAGATTAACTGCCTGCGCCTGTTTGGCAGTTACCTGTCCTGAATAGTCAGTGGGTGGATCTGGGAGGGTAGGCCATGCGGCTAACGCCGCTTGTAACTCCTGGTTCTCTCTGCAAATAGTAGTGAAAACGTCCCCGAGCTGGCGAGCCTGTAAAGCTATACTGTCTTCTTCGATGCGAGCAGGGAGTGGGGCATTGTGAGCCCGTGCCTCCGGCCATACGCTGGAGAGCGCCTGATTAACAATGTTGGCCTGCTCCTGGAGGTAGGCCTTCTCCTGCAGCAGCTGATTGCGCTGTTCAATAAGCGTCGTGATCTGATTCCGCTGCTCGGTGCACCGCCGCTGTAGCTCAGTGTGAATCTGCTCGGCCTTGATGGCCGCCCGCTGAATGAGCAGATACAGCTGTGCTGGACTCAGTTGTTCTACATTGGTTATGCCGGGTGCACCCTGATCGGGTGTCTGTTCCTCCGAAGATTGGCCCATGGCCGCTGCTCTGCCTGAAGTCTCTAGAGGATGGACCGGCGTCTGCTGTTGCACCGAAGTGGCCATATCAGGCTCTGGCCGGTCCTGCTGCGTGGTTTTCTCTGTGGAAGGGGCGGCTGAATCAACCCCAACTGTGGCTGGCTGGACAGATATAGTGGCAAGGGGATCCCGGGATGTGGCCACGGGGTCAACAGGTGGTACCACGGCTGCAGTACTGGAGGTGACCTCCGCCCCGTGGTCACCACCGAAGAGTTCCCGGATCAAAGAATCGGACACAGTGGCTGATGAAGTGGACAGATTGGGGGAGGTGGCATGTGGTCGGCTGGTGGAGGGGGCAGTGGATGGAGTGAACGAGGTGGGAGGGAGATGAATGTTGAGGAAATCTGCTGGATCAATCAGCGGTTCCTCCGGAATCAAAGTGGCTGTGGGCGGCGTGACTGGTGGATCATCCTCCGTAAGGTCTACCACGGGATCTGTGGCCGTAGTGCGGGCCTTCTTGGATGGAGGTGGGCCGGTGGAATCGGGTTCGGGGCCCGGTTCACTCATTGGCGTGATGAGGGGGGTGGCAGAAGTGAACAGGGTAGTGGGAATGGGGGAAGTGAGGGGGGTGGTGTTGGAGAGAGCAAGGGACCGATTAATACGAAATTCAGTGAAAGAAGGAAATATAGGGGCGCCACTGGAAACAACCTGGGTTACCACGTTGAGTCTCTGAGCCTGATGGTTGAAATGCTCGACGATGGGGACCAGCGATTCGGGCAGGGTCGCTGCGGTCCCCGCTACATCTGGGGTTGTTTCCGCCGCAACTTGGGAAGAGCCCCCGGCGCCGGTCGCGGCAGACTGCTGGGCCGCCCGCATCCCATCAAAATTGTAGCGGAGGACTCCATCGGTAACGTGCTGGACAACCCCCGGCCATGTCGAAACCTCTCTGTGGAAGACATTATCATTTAGATAGAAGCGCAAGGGCGCCATATGAAAAGTATGGTGCGGTACACAAGTCGGCCGGATGAAAGTGTGGTTGTGGCTGACGCCAAACCACACCTGTTCACTGTATTCATCCAACAGGTTCCGGGGCACCCGTTGCTGGGAAGCGACCACATCGGTCATCATCCCATACCATTCTTGGAACGCCTCTGCGTTCACCTGCCTGCTGCTGGGGGCCGTGGACACCTGCCAGGGGGAGTATCTCATCGCGAGCGGCTGGCTCATGGTGATCTCCGCTGGTGTCCGTATCGGGGGAAGATGCCATTTCCACATGGCGAACGCTAAGAGCAAGTACCCATAGATGAAACTGGTAGTCCGCCTGTAATTGTCTTCGCAAGCCGCGAAGAGTTCCTTCAACACAAACGCGCTCCAATTCAACCTGGCCCCCTGGACGCAGTGCTCTGCAATGGAAATTGTGTCCAGAGTGCACTCTCCCTTTGTGTAATGGCGCATGGTCTTGCTAGCGATCAGGTAGCAAGCAAACCGGATTGCTGGTACATTTATCAAATCTATCTTGGCACCTTTGCCACCCCGGCGAGTGCCATATTTGGTGTAGAGGTCCGCATCAGCCGACTTCCGGGCGCGATTGGAGGCTGTCTGCCCCGCAGAGGAGACATCTGCACCAGTTTGGGATAGCCCCGTAAGCCGACTAATTTCTGCTGCATGTATTGGAATTTCTTCGTTCAACCACAGGGACCCGTTCTGCACCCGACTGAGGAGGAACCGGGTACATTGCAGAACTGGTCCGGTGGTGCCGAAGACGGGAAGACTCCTCAAATTCATCAAAGTCGATTGCTGTAGGCCCCGGAATTCTTCCCGCATTCGACTGTTAGAGCTGCTCCCGGGCGTGTAATGGTGTTCCATGAACGTCTGCCAATGGAGGTGAGGAAACTCAGCCGGGTCGGACAAGTTGGCGTCCATACAGGGTGCATTGTCGTACTTGCTGACCAGTGACTCTACTCGGTGAATTCTGCGATCTAACGCTGGTTCAGGAACTGAGAGAAGAGCTCTCGGCATCTTGGCGCGTCTCTGATAGACTTGGAAGATTCTTCTGTAACTTCCTGCGAGGTGCTGAGTGCTCTGATACTGCGAATGCTCCGGAATAGCTGCAACTTCCAAATTGAACTGGTCCGTCATCTTCGTGCTGATAGCCTTCATGCAAATTGGGCCATCTGCTGGCACGCGCGGAGTTGATGAGACTCCATAACGGCAATTAATTCTTGCTATCTTTCTTGCCTGCGATAATCGTGCGATCAATCGCAGGCCTGTGTGTAATCTGACAGTTGCTGACGGAGTCATGGGGAGATGGGCGGACTCGACGGCGGAGGGAACTGCGGTTGATGGCAAATGATTACGGTATGATTACTGTCCATTAAGGGAATTTATGACCAAATCTGAGCTATCCTACGGACTGACAAAAGTACTGACGGACATGACCTGGACTGACACTGGCACGGGGACGGATCCTACGCGATCGACAGGCTGGACGGACGTGGTGACATGCTGGACTAGTGTGGTGACACGCTGGACTGGCGTGTTGACACGCTGGACGGGCCCGCCCCGACCACAGTCGGTTGCGGTGAGGTACCCGCAACTGACTAATTTATTTGACTGATTACCTATGAATGGAAAAACTACCTACGCTCATCCCGGTTGCGGGAGAGTTATTCAGCTCCGCTACTCTACGGGTGCTCTTGGTTGCGAGAGTTATTGATGAAAAGTGAGAAGTACCTACTCCTGGTAGGGCTTCAGGCGTGCGCCATTCACCCATCCCGGAAGAACTGTGCCGTCCAGTTGTGCCAAACGAACGGCTCCTGAGTCGCGGATCTCGATGACGAAATACGGTCCCAGCCAGTGCATCTGGAGCTTGCCTGGAAACTTCTGGAACCGGCTGTCATATAAGAGAACTTTGCCGCCAACTTGGAAAGCTTTAGTTTTGATGTGGCGGTCGTGCCATGCTTTCTGTCTGGCCTTCTGAACCTTCTGGTGGAATTCCGCAAGAAATCGAGCCTCATCCAGCACCTGCAGCTCCTGGAGTCGTTCCTTCAGTGACGCCTCTTCTGAGAAGTGAAGGGATGTTGCGATCAAAAGGCTGGGTACAGTGAACTCGGTGGGAATTACAGCTTCGCGGCCATACACCAGCTGGAATGGCGTCTGGTTGGTCAAACATTTTACCGTGGTCCGGTAAGCCCATAATGTCGCTGAGAGACGCTTGTCCCAATCGTCCCGCTGAGCATTGCAAATCTTCGTCAAGCCCTTTTCAAGAATCTTATTGAAGGCTTCCATCGCACCATTGGCCTGCGGGTGGTATGGGCTGCTTTTATGATGCTGAATCATAAATGTGTCCAGTAGCGACTTGACCGTGGCATTAATGAAATGTGTACCCTGATCGGTGGTCAAGCTTCGAGGGCAGCCAAAGCGGCTGATGATGTGTTCAAAGATGAACCGGGCAGCGGTCTCTGCCGAGCAGTCGCGTACCGCTGCGGCCTCAGCCCATCGTGTGAGGTAATCCGTCGCGGTAATGATGTACCGGGCTTTGGAATGGCGAGCAATCGGTGCGATGGGTCCTACGAAATCAACAGCCCACTTCTCAAACGGCCGCAACACATGCACTGGGTGTAGCGGGAGCTCGTCCCTGTGCGAAGGCCTTCCCGTCCGCTGGCAGACATCGCAACGCTTCACATAGGCCTTACAATCTGCATGTACCGTCGGCCACCATAGGCCAGCTTGAAGCACCTTCCTTGCGGTGGGTTTAGCACCCACGTGTCCTCCCGCAACACCGCTGTGACATTCCCACATCACTGCTTCCCGCTCGTGGTCAAAAACACACCTGCGCAACACCTCATCCAGGCCCAGTTTATACAGTTGCCCTGCGATCAATTGATAATCGGCCGCCCGGACAACCAAGTGGCGTTTCTGAAGCGGGGTGTAATCCTCAGGGCACTGTCCCATGGTCAGATACGCGGCAATATCAGCCAGGTAGTCTGGTACTGCTTCAACTCGGAATAGGTCAGCATCCGGAAGCTGATCGTCCAACGGACCTTCATTCTCTCCTGTCTCCAACCTGGATAAGTGATCAGGACCAACATTCAACCTGCCAGGCTTGACAATCACCTCAAACGTGAACTCCTGAAACAGTAGAAGCCATCGACAGATTCTTCCTTCCAACACCGGCTTATTGACCAGATATTTTAATGCCGAATGGTCCGTGAAAAATGTAAATTTTCCGCCCAGAAGGTAGTGGCGGAACTTCTGGAGAGAGTACACCATCGCCAACGCCTCCCGCTCGGTCGTGGTGTAATTCTTCTCCGCATTGGATAACCGTCGGCTGGCGAAGTATACCGAGTGGTCAACTGTCGTTTCCCCGGGTTGCGCCAATACCACGCCAAGGGAAATTCCGGACGCATCAATGTGCACATGGAACTGCTTATCCCAGTTCGGATGGACCAGTATGGGTGTCGTCGCCAATTTCTCCTTCAATGTGTCGAGTGCCTTCCTGCACTCCGCCGTCCACTCGAATGCTTCTGACTTCCGCAACAGTTTCTCCAGAGGAGCAGTGATTTTGGCGTAGTTGCGGATAAACCACCTGTAGTATCCTGTATGCCCGAGCAGTGCCCGCAACTGCTTCACGTTCTCAGGGGCCTCCATGTGGACGATGACCGCGACCTTGGCAGGGTCAACGCAGACCCCTTGCTTGCACACCACGTGGCCCAAGAGTGTGCCGAATGGTACTGCAAAAATACATTTCTTCAAGTTCAGGGAAATCTGCAGCTGGCGACACCGGTCGAACATAACACGCAACAGGGAGGCGTGTTTCTTCAGCAGGCTGTAAACAGTCCAATCATCCATATAGACTTCCAGGAACTTTTGAATGTACTCCCGGAAAGCAGCAATGACAATCCGGGAAAACACAGCCGGTGCGTTCTTCAGACCAAACGGCATAACGTGGTATGCGAATGATCCCCATTCAGTGGTGAATGTCGTCTTTGCCTTGTCTTCCTCGGCGATGCGCACCTGATGGTAGACCGAAAACCCATCAGTGAAGGAATAAGCTTCGTTTCCCACGACATGATCTAGAACTTCGTCGCTAAAGGGAGTGGGAAACGGATCGTGGATACAAGCATTATTCAAGCTCCGATAGTCTACGCAGACACGGATTTACGCTTTGTCCTTCTTGTTCTGGATGACAATGGGACTTACCCACTCAGCTTCTTCGACAGGAAAGATGAGACCCGCAGCTAGCATCTTGTCGATCTCCATCTTGACCTTCTCTTTGATACGTGGATTCAACCGGTAGGGTCGGTGCTTCACCGGCCTGGCTCCTGGTTTCAGTGTGATGCGCATATCGCCCAGATCCCCCTTGATCCCTTTCAGATCCGCAATCGATGACGGAAATAAATATTCATACTCCCGGAGGAGGCTGAAAATTTCTCTTGTCGTCTCCTCGTCCCAGTAATCTCCCACCGTTGCCAGCTTAGGTTTCTCCTCCGTTCCAATGTTCAGCTTCTTTGTCTTGAGGGGCTGCAAATGAACTCCTTCTGTCATCGGCTCGTCACGGACGCTCCGCTCGCCCTCCTTTTCGTCAAAATAGAGATGCCTAAGGTCCTCCAAACTATCATCCTCCAGGTCGCCGTCAATCCGTTGGCAAACCATTTCACGCTTGACCCCGGAGCGTGACGCCATCGGGCCCTCATCGGGCTCAGGATGGCAGAAAAACAGAACCTCCTTGACGACTTGTAGGGCCTGAGATTCCTGCGCCGTCTCCCCTTCGAACGAGAAGCTCTGGGCGAACTTTTCCGCGACTACTTGCCAGGAGCGGGTTCCCCGTTTCCGCTCTTCCTCCAGGTACCAAGCCTGGGGAATTGTACCCAGGGAGTGGATAAACCTGTGGACCCACAACTCCTCAAGGTACCTGGCGCTACGCCACTGTTCCTCGCATGCCCGCAAATGCTGTCGCGGGTCGGAAGCCCCATGATGTTTAAGTGTAATGCAGGGCCCTTCATCCTCTTTGAAGCGTGCCCGCAGGGCATCCGCCACCCGCTCCCATCGCAACAGAGTGTTGCGGTGATTGTTCCACCATCGTCCCGACGTTGACTTCAAGGCCACATCCAAGAGTGGTATCCGGCTTTCCTCTGGGACCCGGTCTTCCACCTTGGCAATAAAAGTATTCACTGCTTGCATGTTTGATAATGTGGGGTATCCGCAGATCTCAGTCCCTACCCACCGAACTTGAGCAATGGAGGCACATCTCCGCGTGGTGGTCTCATACCCCCCTTGCTGCCAGTCTTCCCACGCGAGCTCGGATCCGAGCTCCGAGCTCTGCACACTCCGCCAACTGATAGAGCCAGTTGCGGTCGGGTTAATATAATCGTCCAGCTTCCCTGCAGTCATCTGATACAGATGGTCCATCATCTGAGCATCCTCCCGACTGTCCACCGGTTCTGTGTATTGCGGACCCTGATACGGGTCGAGAGGCTGAGTGACCCTTACCTCCCCATCCTCAAAAATCATCAGCTCCTTCTTGAGGTCGATGATTGCGTAATTCTCAAAAGCCCAATCAATGCCAAGTAAAGCAAGATAGGGGTCCTTATCGCCCATGATATCAATGACCTCAAAGTCGGTGTATGTCTTCACCCCCGCAACATCGACCTCGACACCCTCGAGTCGGCCAATTGGCAAAATGCAGTACTAGTTCGCCATCCTGAGTTAGATTGGGGAATAGGCGAGCCGTGGCTTTCCAAGAGCCTCCCATGTTTTCCGCGGAAAAATATTGACATCGGATCCCAAGTCCAACATGGTGTCGCTGATTTGGAATCCTGCGACCTGCGTGTTAAGCCGGAATTCTTTGCCTGTTCATTGCTTGTTCCGCTTGACGCGTTGCACGTATTGAGGCCTAGCGTCCACCAGATTTCTGGGTTCTGCGTGCCCCTGCAGCGCTCCGTCTAACACCTGCTTGAGCTGCCGCCGCAGCACAGCGTCATCAACAATCCTGAGAAATAGCCGGAGCCAATCCTCGACCACAGCATCTGCGGCGTTCTGAACACCAGTTTCTGGCCGCCAGGGCTCCTCCAGCCCTCCCTCATTCCGCAACTGGGCGAATGCCTCAACCGCCTCCTGAAAGTACTTCTTCTGGACTTCGGGCCTGATCAACTTCTTTGGGGATGCTGGCCGAACCACTCGTGCCGGCTCCTTCTCGTGGGCATCGTCTCCAGTCTTCTTTCTACCCCGTGTTACTATCGCAACATTCTGCATGTCAGGGGTTGCAGCGCTGCGCGGTTCTAAGTTTATCAGATTCGCTCCCCTCTGTCTCACCCGTTCTTCCCACTTCTTGATGAGCTCCGGACAGTCTTTTGTAGCATGGGCGTTGACCCGACACTGGGAACACCATGGTCGTCGCGGAAGGGGACATTCTCGAGCCACATGACCCTCCTGGTCACAGTTGTAGCACTTTACCGGACCGCGTCCTCCAGTTCGGCCTCCCCGCATGCCGCCACCCCTTCCCCTTGTAGCCTCGTTCACCCTGTACGAGGGACGATCCAGTCGATCTGCAAGTGCGTCAAGCGCCCTGCACTGCTCAGTGGTGTGCGTCGTAGACACACAGAATTCGCAGTATACATTATTCGGCACCGTGGAGTACTTCTGTAATATCGGGCACATCCGAGGAGGATGCCCCATCGTCCGACAGATCTCACAGTACTCTGGGGTGGAGGACCCCGGTTGTGGTGGGAACCCCGCAAAGGTCTGTTGCGGCTGGTAGACTCCCTGCGGGTTCATCGCCCCGCCACCCCCTGGTGGTGGTCCCCCCTGAATTGCTGCAACTGAGGGTCCAACTCCTGCGCCGCGCATCCGAGGACACTCGGTTGCGACGTGTCCCTCGACCAGGCAATGAGTACACCAAACATTCGGTCGCGCTGGTCTCGCTGGCTGAATTTCCTTGAGCTTTTCGGTCAAGCTGGCGATCTGGTGTTGTAACCCTATCAGATAAGGGTCTTGCGGGGCCAGCCCCCCCCTGTATTCCTGGGGATATCCCGCCATGGCTTCAATCTTCATGGCCTGCTCCAAAGCATCCTGCAGATTATCAATCTTCTGCTGAGTGAGAGGGGTTCGTGTCAAGGGGAGCAGAGCCTTGATGAACCAGTCCCTTTGGTGGTTTGGATCGATCGGGTAGCTCAGTTTCCCGATCGCATCCTTAAATCGCCGCATCGACTCCCACGCGGTCTCACCTTCCTTCTGTTTGATTTCCCACAGCTCGGACAAGCCCTTCTGGTCTGTCTGGGGAAGCTTGAATTCGCGGACAAAATCCCGCTTCACGTCCGCAATTACAGGGTTGGGGTGCACCTCGGACCACTTGATGAACCAACGCAGAGCTCTTTCTCTGAGCGTGGTTTGAAACTCTATTAACTTCCCTGCATCCGGCGTCTGTCGAGCCCTCCAGATGGCTTCGCACAGATACCAGTGTTGTTCTACGTCGTCATTTCCCCGGCCAGAGAACTCTGGGTACCGGGTGAAAGATCCAGCCATGTATACTTGCGGAGAATTAACCAGGATAAAACCTCCGGGTCCTGGTTGCGTAACGGTCCCACTAGGGAAAATACTACTACTAATGACGTTGTTGCTACTTGGCGTTACCGACGCCACTGAACTACTATATGACTGACTTAATGCTTGTAACTGAATAAAAATATTTCTTAAAGGTTGATAAAGTACCAGGGGAAGGTCGGGATCCTGGCCATGCGGAAGGTGGGACGTAGGGCTGCCTAGAGGGGTGGGTGTCGTCTGATCCTGGAACATCTGCTGCATCACGTCGTGCCATTCGTCATCGGAACTTTCTTCGGGCTGCATCTTTCCATTATCCTTGCTAGTTATTACTTCTCTTTCTCGTGTCGCTGGGCTCCCATGCACCCATTGTACGTCCGCTGTTGTCCCGTCTCCTGTCCGGGTATCCAAACCCATGGTTCTTGTCTTTTGAGGCGCCTCCTTCTGATTTCTCCTCTCGATTTCCCTTCTTTTCAAATCTCTCATTACCCTTCTTCGCCACCTATCAGCGATCTGTGCCCGCCGATGTGCACGTGACTCCCGCAACTTGCATGCGGCTTCAACGTCCATCCCCCGCTCCCCACTCTTACTGTCTACACAACATCGGTCCCCTCAATCCTTCCCCCAGTATGGGTGGTTTACGCTTCCATACTCATTTTGTGGAATTCAATCAACCCTTCATCCATCATCAGGGCTTTGATCCACAGCGGAATCTCCTTCAACAGCTTCCCCCTCAGTCCTGAGTGAAAAACAACCTCGGCCTTTGAGAAATATTGGTAACACTCAGCAGCAAACTCCACAGCGTATCCTTCCAACGTGGTCCTGACCCAAAAATCCACTGCACGGGTGAGTTCAGTGTCTACCCGATGCAGTGCTACCAGGTCTTCGTGTGCCCACCTGCGGTTTATCTTCCGCGAGCCTTCTTGGGGCACCGTCATGCGTAACCTTCGCAACCAATTGTAAAGGTCGGTAGGGAACTGTCCCCAGAAAATTTCGTACGTATCACTGGCTGAATCAGAGAAAAGAACGATCTCCTTGATCGCGGCCTCCTTTTTCTTGGTCAGCTCCGCTTGCTGAGTAATGAAATGGTCAAGATGATCATCCCACCATCACCGTATTTCTCCTTCAAAAATCCTCGAGACCATGATATAGATCCCCTCAGAACATGCAGGTCCCGGCAACGGAACCATTTGTTGGAAAAAAGTCAAGTCTCGCGGGCAAGACCCAGGTTCGAGGGTTGTGGCTAACAAGGGGTCCGGTGTAGTCTAGTAACACGCCGGCATTTTCACCCTGCTCTTGGAGAGCAGTGCGTCTCACCCGAGGCGTGCCGCGACCACATGTGAAAGGGGATGAGATCACTGGTAAGGAGTAAACACGCAACCAACGAAAGAAAGCGCATCCATTACATATACCAAATTACACATGCAAGATCACTATCTAAGTATTCAGACAGTCGCAACTTAAAATTTTTAAATCAGTGTAAACACATCACAACGCATGAACAACACATTGAGACAGCAATCCTCCCTTATATTATTCTTCTGGCCGAATACATGATTACATAGCTTTCTTCTCTGATAGCTCCCAAGTCAGATACAAATGGATTGAGAACAGAAAGGAAGAACATCGAAAGTAAGAACCCACAGGAAGCACAAGCATGATCCTTCCGCAGCTGCTCTGCGCATCCTTCCTCAGGCCTTGATCTTCGCGACTTCTCTCGCATCCATTCAAGCTTCAATAATAATCACCCCTTTTCTTTCTTCAGCCGGGTGATCGCCTTTTATTCACCCGCTCGTCGCGACTGACAGCTTCTCTGTGTCTTTGCTCTGGCTTTTCCCAGCTTCTCTTCTGATGTCTGCATGTTCCACTTCCTGTTTTCTGCTGTATTTCTTTCATCTGCGCTTATCTCTGTTCGATCTCCAGTTATCAAATGCTTCCGCGCCACCTTGGTAGCTCCACAACTCTTGGTCGCTGCGGCGCGGTCACGATTGCTATGTGCATTTATTCCGCAACTCAAAAAGAGTCGAAGTTCAAAATGTCTTGGCCAAAAGTTCAAAACTTAAACAAAAAGAAGGGCCCCAACAGTTGGATTGTTGTCTTTAGAGTTAGCCTCATTAGGAGTTCTGATCATAGAGGTTATGGCGTGCCCTGTCTCAAGACTGACTCTGAAGTGGTCACCTAGGAAGGTTTTCCTTGTCATTCCCATTCATTTTCCTATTTTTTCATCCCATACTATCATCTTAAGAGATCCTCTGATATAGATGACTAGCCCTTTGAAAGCCTTGGATATTTGAATTGCAAGTAAACCCTTTTATGACCCCGTTGCCCAATGGAGTTGTGTTCTCTTTGAATTATCTCCCCATTGCCAAATATTCTTCACTACCCATTCCTTTACCTTACATTAAACCCTTCTTTCATGTTTCCCAACCAAACAAACAAAATCATAAACCCTTGTGCCCGATAACTAGCCTAACACCTTAAATCGAATTTCAAAGACATATTATTCTTTTCCTTTTTATAGAGAGATCCCTCTTTAGATACAGGAGGGCTAGATCCTGAGATCCCAAAGTGGTTTGATGTTGTCTTGTCATTTGGTATTGCCAAATCTTCCAAATCACAGGAACCACAACATAATGGCGACTCTGCTGGGGAATCTTTGATTAAAACACTCCTTCAAACATCTCCAAAGAACTCAAAGGAGACCAAGTAGCCTTGGTTTGGTAGAAATTGTTGATGGTGGACAACAGCCTACTTCTAAACACATCAAACTCTCCACCTGGTGACTCCATAGTCCCTAAATGACCAAAATACTCCACTGGTGATCAGTAGGCTTGCCGATTATCTCTTTTTTCACAAGACTCCACTGGGAGACCAGTTTCAATACAACATCATCCATATTACAGGAAACACATAGGATTAAGCTTCTTTGTTTAAGGATAATATTCCTCTTAAAGATTGTTATACTTAACATATTGGCTTCAAGAACAATCCATACTAGAGCTTATCATAATCCAAATCCTCCTAAAATAGTTGACAATCCAGAGAGAATTCTTAGGAAGTCTTTCACATCTAGGGATCCAACTATTATCAGACCCATCCATAGAGCTAACTCAGCACCTGAAAACTTTGCAGCTCTATCAGATACTCAATTTGACTTAGAATTACCAAGTGATTTACCAAGAACTAAGTCCTTTAATAGTATATATCAAAAAAACTTTGAGCCTTCAAGTTCATCACCACAGTGTGGTCAATATATTGGTGATAGAGAAACCCCTCCATCCACACCTCCTGATATACATTTCATTCATAACTTGGGTCTCTCTCACCCTAGATCTGCACAATAGTTTGTTGCTGGTCCAAGCATTTCTATCATTCACATACCCGCTGTCCAAGCCACTCCCTTCCCTCCACAAAAAAATATCATGGCAGCATGGTATGCCCCCCTAGTGTTACCACAGCCTTTGGCTCCTTTACCTAATGACTATCAGTATAAAATTCCCCATTTCACTGGAAAAGAATCTACCACATCTCAACAACATGTAGATAGGATGGAAGACGCCTTTGATTACATGGAAACAGAAGACGAAACCATTAAGATGAGAATCTTTGCCCAAATTTTAGGAGGAGAAGTTAAAAAGTGGTTTAAAAGCTTAAATCCTAATAGCATCAATGACCTTCCCTCTTTGCACCTGACTTTCATAAACAAATGGGAAATCAAAAGCAACCCTCCACAAATATTAGCAGAGTATAAAAATCTTAAAAGAAATCAAGGAGAGAGTGTTCATGATTACTCCACCAGGTTTAACAGTGTCTACAATGCTCCTCCACCCCATAAGAAACCTCCCCAAGGAATGTCCTTAGTGAAATATCCTGAAGGATTCGATGCTGACATGGCTTATCAACTTAGGGAGAGAGATTATACAACTCTAGAAGATATGCAGAAAGGAGCTGTGAGTGTAGAAGAAAACTTAATTGAAAAAATAGCTAGGATGAGGGCTAAAAATAAGGTAACCTATAGGGAAGACAACACAACTTCTACATCTGATTCCAAATTTGATAATCTAGCCAAAAACATGGAGAGGCTACAAATAATGATGGAGAAAATGGTTATCCAAGTCAATAGTCAGAATAGAAACTTTTAGAGTCCCATGATTTGGCTGATTGGCAAGCCAAATGACAGTGTAACATCAAACCAGTCTTTGGAGCCCGAGGACCTAGCCTTCCTAGACTCAGAGAGGGCTCTCTCTATTTCTGTAAGGGATATCTGTATGTTTACTTATTGTGTTCTGATTTTAGGCTAGTTATGAAGTAAGTTTTTCGGTTTTGGTTTTTTAGGTTGTGAGGGATGAAACTGATCAAAGATATAAGATAGGTAAAAAGATGTCAGATCAACTGGGCTATGGGGTCGAAAGGTTCAAGAAAGCTATTAGACGGTGATACAAGGCTGTTGAAGGGCTGATTTGATTCAAGGTAGAAAGGATCTTTGGGCAAAATGGAGTCAATGGACATCAATTTTGTGAACAACAAATGATTTCACGCATAACTAGTTTAATAGCAGTCATAAACATGGTAGGGCAAACCATTAATCATGCAAATGTAACTACAAGCTAATCAATACATAAAAATAAACATCCAAGCCATGCATAGATACTTTTGACTCTCTAACTTCGGGAAATGGTTATCAGACTTTGGGGAAAACACTTAAGACATACAAACAACTCAACTCACTATGCCGGAATGCCTAAACACAGTACTTCAAGTTATTGGGCACTTTGATAATAAGATTTTCATAGTCTTAGACAAAGGGCTAGATCGGAACTAGGCCTCCTTGCTTCAACAAATGAGAATCTAATCAGTCAAAGAGATAATTTCATGGATGGAACTATGGCTAGCCATAGGTAAGCAGGGCGTACCGTAAATCATACTTAGCAATGCATAGAACTATGAATGAAACAAGCAACAATATTCTCAAGTTATTAAAGAGCAGTTAATAATTCTTTAATGTGACTAAGGAAGAAGAAAACATGAAAGCTATGAAGAAACAAGAAGTTTGAGGTGTCTCCAAGGGCATATCTCAAATTTGTTCTCTACTGATCTATAGCAAGAAAGAAACATGTATTCATGAATGAAAACTAGAAGACAACAACAAAGCAAGAGACACTATACCATTCTACCAAGTCATGGAATCTAACAACAATCCTTCTTCATTCATCCAAGAACATCCAAGAGGCAATCCAAAAGCATAAGACAAGTAATTATTCCAAAGATTATATGACCATATATTGCTTCTCTTCTCAAGTACAGCCTTCTATTACAATGAATGCCTTTGGAATATATAGGCGAAAGTGAGGAAAACCTCATGGTTCAACTTGCTATCCCATTGGCCTAATCAAAATATCTAAACTTGTCCTTGAGGCTTTGCAAAGCCCAAGGCACAAAATATCTCATAAAATATCTAAAAAAATTCTAAAAAAGGGAATTAAATTGACTTTTTCTTACTTCTCATGTACAAAAATAGCTAAACGCACATGAGGAAATATTAGTTTTTAAAGGTTCAAAAATTACAAAAATATTCAAAATTTACATCAGCAAAAGGTCCCCTGACTTGCCGGCAACATTTTGCAGCCTTCCTGATGTCAAAACGAGGCTCATGATAGCTCGTTGGAAAGATATGAGTGTCTAATTTCTAGAAAAACTAAAATTTTCCCAATCCGATGCCTGGAAGTCCTCCAAAACTGCACCTGTCTATAAAAAACCAAAAATTACAGCCTGCTGATAGACCGGGCAGAGTGTGCAAAAAGAAAGCCTTTTTCTCCATTTCGGGGGAGAAAATGATCTCCAAATGTCCTGAAAATCGCTGAGTGTGTGCTCCTAAAATTATGGCATCCGATGATACCATTCTCCTCCTTTGACGAATCCCCAAAATGAAATGGCGAATTTCATGAGTTTTGAACAAAAACTCAAAAATGCCAAAAAACCAAAATATGTCAAAATGTGCCCAAAATCGGTGGGTATGACCCTCAAGGGTCCTTAGCAACATGCTCTAAAGCAAAAGCCAAAATATGAAGTCCTGATGTGTCTCTCTTTACTTTCCGTGCCGCGTGCTTCCATTTAACCTCCTTAAGCTTGTCTTGGGCAGCCTTTAACTTGAGACGGGCAAACTGATTTAGCTTTTGGCAATGCTTCGTCATCCTCTTTTGAAGCTATAGATCTTTGTTTTCCTTCTCCAAATGGTCATTGACTCTTTCAAGCCACGCCTCTTTATTTTTTTCTATCTCTTGCTCAAGCAATGTAGTAAGAGGAGTGGATTGGAGAAGGGCATTCTCCTCTTCTTTTTGCCTCTCAAGGGCTTTTTTAAGCCCTATGGTTCTAGGCTTCTTTCGCCTAGGCTGGTCTTCTTCTTCACTTTCATCAAAATCGCCTATGAGCTCATCTATCCTTTCTTGGGCTTTAGCGGCCTCTTTCTTGTACTTGGTCGCTCGTGTCTCATGAATGGCCACATGGACATTCATTTGCCTATTTTAGATTTTCAAGAATTGATTGAAATTCCTTTCCCGATGAAGGTCATCCTTCAATGCATCAATTTGGCCCTCTCTATGGATTAAGAGGTTTTCTAGAACCGGGCCTTGTTATCACTGTCGTCACTTTGAATTGGGATGGCATCTAATGCACTCCCATGCTCATGACCTTCTCCTACCTTGTCTTTCCCTTTGCTTTGGAAGGCTATCCTTGTGCTCTTCCTCCTAGGCAAGTCAATGATAGGCTTCTTCGACAACTTTCCTTTGCTACAGAGAGCTCTTGTCACATTTGGAGTGCCAACCTTAGGCACTTTCTTTCTTGCTGTCTTGGGCTTGGCCTTTTTAGGAGAGGAAGGCATGATTCCTTTACCCTTGTCATCTTGCTTGTCATCCCCTTGAATTTGCTTTTCTTCTTGAGGCTGTTGTGCATCTTCTTGAGGCTGTTGTGTGTCTTCTTTAGGCTGCCTCTGTTCCTCAATATCATTTTGTTGCCTTGCCTCACTTTCTTGCTACCCTTGGTCATCAATATCATGCTGTTGCTTTGTCTCAATTTCCTGCTCATTTTGTTGTTCAAGCTGCTGCCCTTGATCATCATCCTTATGCTGCTGCTCAAACTGCTGCCCTTCCTCTTATTATTGCTATCCATCACCACTGAGTTTCTACTGTTCATCACTCTCCTCCTCTTGTTCCTGCTACTGGTCACCTTCACCACTATCATGCTGCTGCCCCTCATCCTCAATTTGCTGCTCTTCATCCCTTTCTTCATGCTCAGGTCTTTCCTCCTCTTGCTGGCCACTTCCCTCTCCTTCTCCATGCTCTTTTGCCTGTTCTGTAGTGAATTTGATTTTTCTAGGAGTAGGTCTACTAGAGGAAGGTGAGGGGCGATGAGTAGGAGATGTAGGGGATGTATGGACTGGAGGGACAGTGGAGAAATCTGGGTGACTGATGAAAACATCCCAAGAAACCTCTTTCTTCTCAAGCTAGTGAAGGATGATGATTTTAATGAGAGAGTGATGGAATAGAGAGGCTGTTTGCTGGGATGGAGTCTTCTTCTGGACAGAGGAGGCCATTTTCTCAATGCTTTTGCACAAGAAGAAAGGAAGATTTAGCTGCTTGGTTCTTGTGAAATGCATCAACAGTCGAATGGGATATGCATAAACTCAGGAAAATCTCCCCTCACAAGTGAAATACTTCATGATAATCTTCATAAGGGGGGCATAGCTGGCTAGAAGATAAGAGAAAGGGAAAATAACAGGGCATGCTTCTCTGTGCTCAGGATTGAGGAAAGTTTTGTAGTCATCCAAGTCCAAATAGCTTTGTTTGAACCATTTCTCGCCAATGTAGGGAATTTTAGTAGCCTTGGATATGGATCTCGGGGAGAACTTGAAATCAAGGCCTGCTAATTGAAAATGTTTGTCTTTGAACCTCAAGGCACAAAAATGTGTTAAAGGAGAGAAAATTTTCACTTCTTGTACCCTCTAGCAAAAATCCAAACACCCCACCTGATGAAAATTGAATAAGATAGATGGGTGTGCATTGACCTCTTCGGTGGAAATTGGCTCATACCTCTTGTGCTACCCACTCCTGTTATCTTGCTTGGGAGGCATCTTGATCTAGATGCGCTCTTGAAACACCAAACTGCCTCAAAGTTTTTGAAATGTGTTTTTAAACAAAACTCTGTCTCAGCCTATCAGCTTAAGCAACAATAGTTTCAAATGTAGTGTGAAATGCTCTCCTTTGGTATAAGACCCCTGTTCCTTCAGAAACTGCCTTTTCCAGCCTTTGTATATCAATCAGCCAATATTCATAATGAAATACACAGTCAACAAAGATAAACATAGTCAAAGGGACTTTATTGTGTTTGTGGTAAGGTCACCTTGCCTTTTGGTGTTTTGAGGACAAAAGTATAACCTTGTTTTTTAGACAAAGGCAAAACCACAATTTTCTTAGTTCAAGACACTGCTTCATTCTTTGTAGGCCACCTCACCAGTAGATTCAACAACATAAAGACAGTTAATCACAAAGTGTATCTACACAGTCAAAGGTTACTGTGTTTATAGGATAAGGTGGCAGAGCTTGTAATTTTTGGTGTGAGCTCAAAGATCTGTAGGATTTTAAACAATCAAGACTCTTTTTTAACCAAAAAACTGCTCCCTTTGGTATGCCTTTAAACATGTATATTCAACACTATTTCACAGTCAAACAAAGTGTATATATAGTCAAAGGTCACTGTTTATAGGACAGGGTTACAGAGCTTGTAATGTTTTTGATGTGATAACAAAGGTCTTGTAGCAGTTAAATACCAACAAAACTCCTTTTCAAACAAAGCACTGCCCTCTTTTTACTTTACTGTTCCTCATACCAGTTTTCCCCACACACCCTCCAACTATAAATGGTAGCTTACTTACTGATTATGCCTTATGGAACTGAAAGGCACAACACTGCTTTTTGTCCCTTTAACATACAGAGGGTATTTTTGGAAGGTCACAAATGCTTATCTAATGATCACTGTGTTTAAAAACTGACCTATTGTTTCACCCTTTAAACACCTTGTCTCTCCTTTCTTCATCAAAGTTTTGAGGGTAGTTTCATTGGCTATTCACACTAATGCAAATTCAACCATCTTTAAAGTTTCACCTCTAGCCAACATAAAACACTACAAGTCTTGTTTTTTAGACAAAACTATCCACCTCCCAAAAACTGCTTTCTTCAATGCATTAGACTGACAGAGGTTATGGTTCTAACTTAGTCTTGATGGTAGCTCTAATTTCCTTGAAATCGATTGAATTACTCCTCCAACCTCCCTCAGTGACAAATTTTTTCAAAAGATTTAAAAAAACTCCTTGATTTATATCACGGCCTTTACTGCTTCCAAAACCTTGTCTAGTAATTTGAATTCAAGAGGGGTAGGACAAAAATACCTCAAAATTCGCTTGCAACCTTTGCCTGAGAGTTGGAGATGCTTTGGAAGCAAGTTGGAGGCGTTTTAAGGGCTGATCATATGCGCGACACATTTAAAAGAAAGAGTGCCACGCAATATGGGTTGTCGGGTCGACTATCGGGCCGACAGGACCAACGCCCACAGGCGCATCGCACGCAGCTACAGGCACACCGTGCGGCCTTGTATCACAGTGTAAAAACTGCGCCTGAGCATGCCGCGCAATCTCACAGGCACGCTGCGCGTTCTCCAATGCTCAAAACTGTGGTGAAAATGCTGAAATCTTCTGTCTCCGGTCTTGTGGATGGAAAGAGGGGCTCTGTGAGTGTTTGGGAAGATTCAATGTGGGCTTTGGAATAGTCCCTTTTTGCTTTATGTGCAAACAACACGAAAACCCTTGGCCTTGACTTGTGAGGATTTAAAATGCCATGAGGACCTATTTTTGAATCAATGTTGACAAATGTTTTTTCATGCCTTTGAACAACATTAATAGGTATCAACCTATTCATTTTAGAAAAGCATATCCAAAAATTCAAAATCTGCTCACTGTGTTTATATGTTTGAAAGGTTATTTCTGCCCCTATTGGTCCTTTTAATGGTATTTTCAATCTTGGACAAAACTACTTAGCAATGTACCAATCAATGATGAGGCAACTCTAGAAATTCTGCAAGGAGGTAGATTTACCCTTTGAACCTTGAAACTAATGTGTGTGCTATGGATGCTTTAAAAAGTGATAAGGCCCTACTATGAAAATGGCTTGACTGCCAGGTGTCTTTTAAACTCATTTTCTGACTGTGGGTGCAAAATGCAGTTGCATTTTCTCAGGCTCTTCTACCTCTGCCAATTTAAAAGGGAATTTCTTTAACACTTCTCTCTTTACTCAAAATGCATTGATGAAGTACTTTTGACCTTTTATAACGAACATGCCTATATTTTTTTTGCAGTCTTCTCCAGAATCTAAAAAACATGCCAAAGTCCTTCTTGTATTATATGAAAAACTGTGTCTAGCTGCAATACCTCTTGGGGAACTGAGCTCAGATTTTCTTTGTCAACTTATGATAAGTAATCTGAAAGACATCCTCTTATGAGTAGGGAGGTCAATGTCCTTTGAAACATAATCATTGTCATGTCCTTTTCCTGTGTAATGACACATCTCATCAACCACTCTTCAATTTGGTTTTGTTTTGAGCTGCAGATTGTCTTTTGAAAGAGACCTTGTTAAGAGACAAGTTTTGACCCATTGGATTGCAATGGTACCCCTGCTTTCCTTCTTGGTCTCTTACCTTGTTTCTCTACTTCAACTATCTCTTACTGTTCTTACCACTCATATTTTGATCAGTCAAACCTTGAAATTAGTTAATGCCCTGGCCCTTTTCTTGTGAATGAAGGAGGCCTTTCTTGACAGAATGTCTGATTTCTTTTGAACCTCTGTCTTAATCTGCTGAAGAATGTTTGATGAGCATGCTTGACAACGGTTTTTCTTATACATGATGGCAGGCAAACAAACCTTGAAAAACACTACAGCCTTTACCTCAGCCTTCAATCATCACTTTTCTTTAGAAAACCCTAGTCATTGTCTCACTGTTTAAAAACAAATATGTCTTACAGTCAGTTGCAAATTTTCAAGTCAAACTTTTGCCATCGCCCTCTGCTTATAGATGAAGGAGTCGCTCTCAAAACCCTCTGCTTATAGATGAAGGAGGTCCTTTGGTCTTCAAACCCTCTGCTTATAAATGAAGGAGGTTCTTAGTTATGTCATATCATCAGCCTTTTGACAGTGTTGTTTTTTCTTTTACTGTCCTTTCAGGCTTTGAATTTGGTCGCATGAGCTTGATGAAAAACTCTTTGCTCTTTAGCTGCATCCCAGGCTCAAGATCACATTGAGAAGCAGCTGTCTTTTCATGTGGAGCTCAAAATTGTCTTCTGAGATGCTGGTATGTTTCTGTTCTTGAAAGATCCATCAAACACTGTAAAACACCTAAAATCAGCTTGAGATTATGGTCTATGTATTGCTGAGACTTAAGGGTGTATTAGTGGTGCGACTTAGGGCTGTGACCAATTTTATTAGCAGAGTGGGAGGTCTGTTATGACTGGTTTGTAGCAGATGAAGGTTTTTGGCTCTTGGGTAGTTTTCCAAGGGAGGAATGCCTTAAAGCGCCACTTCCTAACTTAGGGGAGACTGTTTGAATAGATTTGGATTGTCTCTTTAGAGATGATGGGTAGAATAGTATGGCTGAGGCTAGGTAGGATTTATAATGAGGTTTCATCTCATCATGGGCAGACTGAAAAAGGTAGGAGGGAAAAAAATTTTATAGGTGTTTTCCCAGCTGGAAAATTTGACAAATTTTTAGATCGGCTGTTGGAAAACTTGGCTGTTACAACTAGTCATCACCAACAAGTAAAAAATACTGATGACTAACAGAAACCAAACTCAAAACCAGAACCAAAACTTTAGGAGGAACACTGCCCCTAGTAGACAAAGGGATTTTGACCAAAAAATCATACCCCCATTCCAAGAAAATTTCCTTGATGAGGCTGAGGGAATAATAGAAGAATCAGAGGGAACTATTACAAACATGGTGGAAGTGGATAACCAAAAGCACACCTTTCCCATAGAAGATAACCAGACCTCATACACACATTGAGATGAGGAAGGATTAGAGTCTTATGACTATAGGTTAGGATTCGAGAATGCCATCTTGCAGGTCTGAGAACAATATGATCTCAGAAGTAAAAAGAGCCTAGAAACTCCCAAACCAAAAACCTCTGAAATCACCATTAAGAAAAGACCTGTAAAGACTCCTAAAGGGACTGTTCAAAGAAACAAAACAACAGCTAGAGTTCTGGCAAAAATAAGGACAAAGACATCCAAACCATTGATAAACCAAGTCAATAAACTAGCAGCACTAGCATCACAGATAATGCTCCTGAAAAAACAGTTTCAACCAATGTACATAGTGAAAATCAGCAGACTGAGTTGGCCAATAAAACAGTGACCAACAAGGCAGAATTGAACCTTTCAAAGAATCAGTCTCCTTTCAATCTTGAGAGTGAGATTTCCAAAATCAAAATTTATGTTCTTCTCACTGCGTTGGCCACCCAACATGTATATAAATGTCAAATTTTGAAAGATTCAAGCTCAGGAGAAAACAGTGACTCTGTCAACTTAAATGATGATCAACCAGCTCTCTTGTTTGGCCCAAAAATTGAAGGAAAATTCCAGGAAGGAGTAGTGCCTCCTTTCTATGTCAGTCTAAATATCAATGAAAAAATCCTACACAATGCTATGCATGACTCAAGGGCTTCACAGGATCTCATGCCCAAGGTGATCATGGAAAAATTAGGCCTAGAGATAACCAGACCTTATAAGGATTTATATTCTTTTGACTCTAGCAGAGTGAAGTGTTTGGGTATAGTCAAAGATATATGTGTGAATTTGACCCAAATCCCAGCCAAGTGCATGCTAATGGATGTTGTAGTGGCTGATGTACCCCCTAAATATGTCATGTTGCTATCAATATCATGGGGTGCCAAGCTACAAGGTACAATGCAAATGGACATGACATATGCCACTATCCCTTTTTTCAGCCAGCTTCCAAGACTATATAGGGAAGCACACATGAAATTTATGGTAAGAAGCCCAGAGAAAACAGAGAATTCCCCTCTTTACTCTGTCCATATAGACTAGACTCTTTTATCCTTTATAATGATGATTTTACTGATGAAAAGTGCTAGAGAAGAAAAATTTGAACAACAGATTAGAGCCCAAAAATATTAACGTAATGGAAGCTCTAGATATAGAGGAAAACAAGGGAGAAACACTCGAACAATGTGCTGAATTAAAAAACCAGAGTGAAAAAATGAAGACTACAAATAGCAGATCACCCATCACTCTAAACTCCATGAAAATCCTGAGGAACAAAACATAATACAACATGGTGCCAACCTCAGAAAACAACATAATGGTGAACATAGCATTAGGGAGGAAACTGATAACAAATCTGCAAACAATCCTTTATGGAGCATGAACTTTGATGGGTCTTGCACTAAAAAGAATGCAGGAGCTGGGGTATGGTTGCACAATACTGAAAACAATTATGCTGAGATTCATGCCTTTAGGCTAAACTTTAAATGCACAAACAACATATCAGAGTATGAAGCTCTCCTCTTAGGACTGCATCTATTGAAAAAAATAGGAGCTAAGAGGATAGTTGTTCATGGAGACTCAGAACTGGTCATCAAACAAGTGAATAGAGAATACACTGCCAAACATCCTAGATTAAGGGCATATAGAAATGATGCCATGGATCTGTTGAAAACATTTGTAGAGTATGAGCTTGTGTTTGTCCCTAGAAGTCAAAAAATACTTGCAAATGGATTGGCCTGTGCTGCTAGTTCATATCAAAGACTACTTAATGAAAAAAATATCATTGTCCAAACAAAATTCAGACTAGCAGTACCAGATAATGAAAAATATTGGCAGGTTTTTGAAGGTGACAAATAGATAGAGGATGTCTTTCTTTGCATGAATGAGTTTGAATTGCTAGATTCAGACTTTAAGTCCAGTGAAAGTAGTTCAGATAAAGAGCCCCCTGATGAAGAAAAACCAATCCCTACTGCAAAACTAAACATGTTGACCAAAGAATTCGAAAATCAAACAGAAGAATACTTGAAAATAGATAAAGAAGACATAGAGGTACTACTGTCCAAAGACAAGAGCATACCTAGAGAACTAGCACCTCTTGAGGACCTTTTTGATTTTAATGATGTGGAAAAGAAGCCCACTATAGAACCCACTGAATCCGATGTTGAATAATGCAATATAGGCAGCAAAGACAAGCCTAAAATGATCAAATTGTCTAAAACTTTGCCAGCACATATCAAACAGAAATACATTGATTTATTTAAAGAGTTTGTTGATGTTTTTTCTTGGAGCTATGAAAATTTGAAAGCCTATGACATAGAGATCATCCATCATAATATCACATTGAAAGAAAACCAGAAACCTTTTAGGCAAAAGCTGTGTAGAATTAACCCTATATAGTTGCCTTTGGTAGAAAAGGAAATCAGGAAAATGTATGAGGCTGGAATCATAGTCCCTGTGAGGTTTTCAGATTGGGTATATAACCTTGTGGCTGTAAGGAAAAAGATAGGAGAAATAAGGCTGTGCATTGATTTTAGAAACTTAAACAGAGCCTCCTTAAAAGACAATTACCCCTTGCCCAAAATGGAACACATCCTACAAAGGGTAGTTGGTTCTAAGAGGATTTCTCTATTGGATGGATTTTTCAGGGTATAACCAGGTCTTAGTACTCCCAGAAGACCAACTTAAAACAACCTTCACCACTCCTTGGGGCACTTTCATGTATGTGAAAATGCATTTTGGATTAATGAATGCTGGTGCCACCTTTCAGAGAGCCATGGACATTGCATTCTCAGAAGAAATAGGTCACTTCATTGTAATTTACCTTGATGACATAACAGTTTATTCCAAAACTAATGAAGAGCACCTTAAACATTTGAGAAAAATATTTGAGAAATGCAGAAGGTATGGGATATCTTTAAACCCCAAAAAGATAGTGTTGGCCTCCAAGAAGGTAAACTTGTTGGTCATATTATATCTGAAAAGGGAATTAAGATAGACCCAAAAAGAGTTGAGGGAATATTGCACATTAGCCACCCAAGAAAAATCAAGGAATTGCAGTCCTTTATTGGGAAGATTAACTTCTTGAGGAGGTTTATACCCAACCTAGCAGAACTCCTTAGAAACATGACCAATATGCTAAAGAAAGAAGTAGGAGTTAAATGGACTCTAGAAGCCAAAAAGTCCTTTGAACTGGTAAAACATGCACTCACCCGAGCACCAGTTCTCATCGGCTCGGATTTTACAAAGGATTCCCTTATATTCTCCTTTACATCAGAACATACTGTGGCTGCTATCCTATTGCAAAAAAATCTAGAAGGACAAGAGCAGCCAATTGCATTTTTCAGCAAGGCATTAAGAGATGCACCTCTGAAATATAATATCATGGAAAAAAAAGACTATGCTTTGGTAAAGGCCTTGAAGGATTTCAGAGTGTATATTTTACATTCCCATATTATTGCATTTGTGCCTAACATAGTGGTGAAAAACATTTTTTCACAAGATCCAGATGGAAAAAGAGGCAAATGGATTGTTGTGATACTAGAATATGACTTGGAAATCAAACCCACTAAACTCATCAAGGGTCAAGGCTTAGCACAATTAATGTTTGAATCTAACTTACAAGCCCTTGAAATTAATATGCTAGATGCTTTGGATGAATAGGAGGGAGAACCAGCTTCCATTGTTGAAGAACGATTCCAAAACTCTCCATGGTATGCTGATATCTTGTATGTGCTTGTAAATCTTAATGCTCCTCCTGATTTATCTAAGACAAAGGCAAGTTTTTTAAAGTTGAAAGCTAGGAATTATTGCATTTTAAATGAATGTTTATAATGGAAAAATGCCAATGGTTTGTTGCTTAATTGTTTTCCTGAAGCTGATGCAGAGAGGATCAAGCATGAGTTTCATGAAGGAGAGTGTGGAGGCCATCTCTACTGGAAAACTACTGCCAATAAAATCCTTAGAGCTAGCTATTACTAGCCCACCCTCTTCCAAGATGTCCACGAAATGATAGTTGCCTGCCACAGATGCCAAATCTTTGAGGGAAAAAGAAAACTCCTTCCTTTACCTTTACAACCAAACATTGTTGAAGCTCCTTTTCAACAGTGGGGCCTAGACTTCATAGGGGAAATACATCCTACTTCATCTGCCCAACATAGATGGATACTCACAACCACTGAATATTTCACTAAATGGATAGAGGCCATCCCTTTTGGGGATTCCATAGACTCAGTTATCATAAAATTCCTTGAAGACCATATCCTATCCAGATTTGGTTGCCCTAAGAAAATTATCATTGACAATGCTGCTGCATTTGGTTCCAAAAAGATGATTGATTTTCGTAACAGGTATCAGATTGCACTTGGTCATTCTACTGCTTATTACCCTCAAGGTAATGGGCTGGAAGAATCATCAAATAAAGTTTGGTGACCATCATCAAAAAGCTGCTTGAAGATAATAAAAAATCATGGCATAATAAGCTGGTGCATGCTTTATGGGAAGACAGATTGACAACAAAGAAATCCATTGGAATGTCTCCATATCAGTTAGTCTATGGAGCAGATGCAGTGTTTCCTACCAGTTTGGGAGTACCAGTGATAAAATTGGTCCAAGAAATACAGTCAGAAGAAGACAACATGTTAAGGAGGATCAATCAGACCATACATCTCCAGCAGACAAGGGAAGAAGTCTACAACAGAGCTCAGAAAGTGCAAGAGAACATTAAAAAGTTGCTTGATAAAAGAACAAAGGCTTGTGATTTCAAAATTGGGGACAAGGTACTCAAATGGGACTCTAGAAGGGAGGACAAGGGTAAGCATGGTAAGTTTGACATTTTATGGCAAGGCCCTTACTTCATTCAATCCACCATTGTTCCCAATGCATTTTTTCTGCAAGAATTGGATGGTACAGATCTATTTGAGGGTCCTGTCAATGGCAGGATGCTCAAGCATTATTACTACTAAAGTTCAGATTAAAGTTTTCACTTCCATTGTAAATACCATTGCTTTGTTTTGTTTGGAAAAGGAAAAAAAATGATAAGAAAGGTTCAAACAAGCTCGAATCTTGAACCTATGAAGTTCTGAAAGAATGGCTCAAATAAGATCAAAACCTAAGCCAGAGAAACTGAAAGGCTGGTTCTAACATGCTCAAAACTTGAACCCGCAAAGAAAAGAAGAAACATCTCTAATAGGGTCAAAATCAGAGCTAGAATGAAGAAAGGAAGGTGACTCTAAAAAGCTCAAAATCTAAGTCACAAAAAAAAGAAGGATGCTTTAAAGTTTCAGAATTTCAAGCCTTCACAATTTTGTTTCAATTTTCTACAAAGTTCAGTTCATGTGCAACTTGTATTTATGCCATGGACCCACAGAAAATTAGACAGTCCAATCCTAGTTTGTCTGTATTTAAATTTCTGTTTTAGAATATAGAGAATGAAAATCTGCTAGACAGTTTAATCCTGGCAGATAGTAGTTTAGGTAGAGAAGTTGCAAGTCCAACTATTTAATCTGGTCTCATGGAGAAATAAGGGTAGAATTAGATTATTTTCTGCTTTCAATAAAAAATATATGATGAAGAAGGTCTCAAGTCTAAATGCACCTTGAAGAAAAAATGTTAGGACAGTAGGATGGGTAGGTAGATTGTTTGGGGAAGTATTGTTGCTGATATAATGTCTTCATGATTGTAGCAGCTGATCGAAGAAGAGAAAGATGGTCAAGTACTAGGCATCTGGCCTACTTCCAAAATATTATTTCTGAGATTCTTGACACCTTCAAGAAGATGCCATCCCCATGTAGAGCCACTATTAGCCACCTATAAAATTTTGGCATAGCAAACAGGGGGCTAAGTATGTTTCTAAGTCTTCAAAAGAAACATTTCCCTTGAAAATATATCATTATTGAAGCCTTCATGTGTCTTCTGTCCTTTGAATAAATATTCACTGTTGTTTCCATTGAAAAGCCCTACTATTTTGTAAAAAAAAAAACTGCTTTCAAGAGGCCTCCATTTGCTCCTTTCACCCCTAGAAAGTCTCCATTTTCAGCACTTTTTTCCCCTTTCAAAATCCCACAAAACCCTTCATTTCAACCTCCATGTCATCTTAAAACCCTTTTAAAACCTCATATTACCCTTTATTTGGTTTAAAAGTCTTCTTTTCTGCCTACCGGAACCCTTCATTTGGCCTTAAAAATCCATATTTTGGCCTAAAATCAGTCTATTTGCACTATGGAGGACTTAAGCCCATGTGGGCTTATAGCTGTAGCCCCTTTCCTCATAGAACTATAGCCCTGCAACAGGGAGCTTAGAAGCAAACCTCCGCTTCAAAAACCCGCAAAAACCCTTTAAAAGGCCTAAAAATAATTTTCTCTGCTCCATAAAAGAATTAAGCCCCCGAGGGCTTATTTCCTTCAGCCCCCCCTCCACGTGACCTGAATCTCTGTAGTCTGGCACCAAGGCCTTAAAAAAAATTTCCTCAAACCCTTTTTCCTTTGTTTTTATCATTCCCCGATGATTATTATTAGATTTAACATGAATCGTTGATCTCCACAGATCAATGGTCTTCGGGAAATCACCCTCCGCCTATTTCACTTGCCTTCCCATTTCCCCTTTTAAAAATTTCTGCCTCATCATTGCATCTTGATCGTCCGATCAAATAATTAAACGATCGGGATTAAACTCGATGGCTCATCTTCCTCCTGCACACCCGCCTACTATCACATTTATTTCACACCATCCGATCAACATATCACGATCCGACGGCTAACATTCTTTTTCACAAAATTTTTATGCCCGCAAGTTAACGTTCCAAAAAAACGTGAAATAGGTGGTTTTGGATTTCCACGTGTTAGGCGCTGAGTGGAATCACATTTTTTTTTAGAAAACCACTTACCCCCTTCAACGCCCTCTGAAAACCGTTCCGGTTTTCTGCCTTACCGCCCTCCGCAATGTGATTTCAGGTTTAATCTCCATTGTTGGTTCATTCTAATCTAACGACCCATATTAGATCTCGCCCTAATTCTTCCACCATCCATCCAACCTTCTAAACAGCTCCACTCACAGATCTCTACCATCGATTGTGCTAATCGAATGACCCACATATAATCTTGACCCCGTTCACCTACTTCTTCATCCATCCTCCAAACAACTTCGTTCACAAATCTCCACTGTAGATCACTGTTGAGTGATCTAATCTGACGGTCCATAACTCACCTCACACTCAACGTTCATCAGACTTGTTTTTTCACCTTCTACCATGATTTTCACCCATTTCTCTGCTGCATCCACCATTTTTCATCGCTACGCCACCATTACCATGAGCCTCAAAAGCAATCCTCCCCCACTCCCTCTGGTTTTCATAACGTGTTTATTGTGTTTTTTGCAGGGTTTAAAGGGTCGTGAATTCATTTTTTCTCACATTTATAGTCGTAGTAACATGTAGCATGGAAATATAGTCCAGATTCATAGATAGTAGAGGAAGACACACCTGAGAGGGTTCAGAACAAGTTTTATCAAAAGATCAGCATCATTAACCCTGATTCAAACCCTCCAGCTCCCCTACAACCTGTATATTCATAAACACATGTCAAGAGAAGCAGCAAAGAGTATCAGAATATAAATTAAGGATTAATGCCTAATGTTGAGGACTTAATACTTATAATCCAATGTTCAAAAGGATAAATACATAGATGAAGACCATAATAATGATCAAGAAGACTTAATGAAGCCTAAAGCACATAAACAAGTTATATCAGTTCTTTCATATCAACAGAATGTTCTTTTTCCTAAGGACAAGCTCCCACAGCATTTTCTATTCCCCATCGAGCCCCTAACAGTTATTATTCTAACAGAAAGTTCCTAGAACTATAAGTGCATTGGTTATAAAGTATGGGAGACCTTAAAGGAAAATCTTCATCCTTTCTTGTCTCAGAGTAAAAACAGAGTACCAATAGATAGAGAAGTACTCAAAGAACATACCCTTGGAGTTATTATTAATCTCTCGAAGACCCCTAAATCAGCTAAAGGGTACTGAACATTAATGAAGGGATATTAAAAAATAATGGGATTCATAGACACTTCTCCCTCCGTTTTAATGAGTCATTTAAGTTCTATCTCTCACTACTATCACTCTTTTCACCTATAAAAACTCCTCAGAAATACATTGTAAATGTTGGTTGATTGTTGTAAAAACACTGATTGTAAGTTGTTTCACTGAGTTAGAGTTTTGTGAGTAGTAGTTGTAATTAGGCTGGGAGATGATTTCTGGATGATATCAAGTTATTGGACAGGAATTTATGTGACTGGTTTTTCTCTTCTAATATGACAAGAATGTTCATCAGATCTTGATCTAAATTAGTGGTGATGTGTTCTTTCTTTGTTATTTTTTTCCCTCTGTTATACATCATGTTTCACTTTCTATGATAATAATCAGTAATTTTAGCTTAGGATATACTGCTGCAAGTACCCTAATGCTTCCTGCACTTTCTTATCTTTAATGCTTTCTGCCATTTGTGTATCTAAGAACAAACTCAACATAATTTAACTAGTATAGAAGTTGGTTTGTCCATGCTTACTGATGTATGAATTTAGAGTTGTTTCTTGGATGTTCTTGTTTGGTTTCAGATGAAAGAATTAGGAAACTGGGAGGTTTAGAGTTAGCCCTATCTCACTAGGTTTCTTTTCCAACAGTTAGCCATTCTAAGATCCCTTTGAGTTGAATGTCAAAAGCAGAGAAGGTAAAAGTCTTTCTCTGATCTTAGGCTTCACTCTGTGTTTAATTTAAATGTTTTCATTGTCTGAAAGTAGTCAGGAAGACTGTTGGATTGTTGTCTTTAGAGTTAGCCTCATTAGGAGTTCTGATCATAGAGGTTAAGGCATTCTTTGTCCCTAGACTTACTCCGAAGTGGTCACCTTGGAAGGTTTTCCTTTTCATTCCCATTCATTTCCTTATTGTTTCATCCCATACTATCATCTTAAGAGATCCTCTGATATAGATGACTAGCCCTTTGAAAGCCTTGGATATCTGAATTGCAAGTAAACCCTTTTATGACCCCATTGCCCAATGGACTTGTGTTCTCTTTGAATTACCTCCCCATTGCCAAATATCTTTCACTACCCATTCCTTTACCTTACATTGAACCCTTCTTTCATATTTCCCAACCAAACAAACAAAATCATAAACCCTTGTGCCCCATAACTAGCCTAACACCTTAAATCGAACTTCAAAGACATATCATTCTTTGCCTTTTTATAGAGAGATCCATCTCTGGATATATGAGGACTAGATCCTGAGATCCCAAAGTGGTTTGATGCTGTCTTGTCATTTGGTATTGCCAAATCTGCCAAATCATAGGAACCACAAAAGGAGCAACATAGCAATGAACCATTCTTTATGCTGAGTATCATCAATCACAAATCCACCATCTTTGATGGTGCGCTTAAACCTCTGATCAGCCTCCCATATAGATTCATTAGGTTCTTGACGGATATGCTTCATATTTGTCACCAGCTACGTGTATGACTTATTTTTTTTAAATTTCTATTTTAGGGCTGCTTTAATTGCTTCCAGGGTAGCATTAGGGTTTTCTTGTGCATGCCTAATGTACCATTCTAGAGAGCGATCTTGAAATGCAGTAGCTAGTTGCGCTTTTGTGATATCAATATTTTTTACTTATTGGGTCTGCCATATGGCCTCAGTTATAAACCAAAAGTGATAAGTTCCTTCATTTCCAATGCCTATGAAATTCGGTAACTTCAAGGATGTAGAAAAATCTACTTCAGGAGGGGACGTAGGTGGAGGTGGAGATGGACTGCGCGGCAGGGTAGGTGATTGAAAATGTGATCTCAGAAGTGGAGTGGATGGAGTGGGAAATAGATTCAAGGGTTTCTGATATGACGAGTTTCCTTCTTTAGAGTCACTGAAGCTAGTAGTTTATGGTTTAGGTTCACTATCATATCTAGGCTTCAGAGGGCTATAAAGGAATTCTTCAGAATATTCTCGATAAATTCTTCCACTGCGCATATGTGAACCTCTTTGATGCATTCAGACAATATTTTTTCACAGACAACCCTTTTCACACAATAGCATTTTCAGTAATAATTTCAATGAGCACATAAACTTACCTATGGGGCCCTTGAAAAACCTCTTTTCAACCTCAGAATATAACACAAATTGGTCAACAACAAAATCACTCACAAATCCTCCCAGAAGGCGATCGATCCAACGATCTATCGCATGAGTGATCTTATTATCAAATTTATATACTAGATGTATCAATTCAAGATTCCACTAAGTGACTACGTCATCTTTTATGCAGTGGTGGAACTCATCCAAGCACGATAACCACTCTTGTAGTTCGTGTGCAAAGGAACAAAATAAAATTTCATACACTTCAGTATAAATATATTTATGTACCCATTGTTCATTATCAAATTTAGTTCATTTATTCTCTTGCAACACAAATTTGAGGATATTTCTATCCAACCAGTCTTGTAATTCGTTGCACGATGGATGCCACAACATCGAATCTCCCTCAAAATGATGACCCCGGTCCCAGCAACAGAACCATTTGTTGGCTGGATGAGTCCTGACCCAGGTTCTGAGTTTATGGATAAAACAAAAAACCCTCCAACTATTGTCCCTTTCATAAATGATTTTCATGCGCATACCAAAGTCCCACCCGAAGCATTGTGGGAGGGTGTTGGAACTAGGTTTTCGTACCCTGAGAGATAAATTAATGAAGTGGTCCTCGGCAACACCCTAATTGACCTTCCACAGATGTGTGGAGTGAATTTATAACAGAATTGCAGATCCTTGCGCAATAATTAACAAAATACACATAATTATTTGTCTTACTTATCACAGATACTAAATCAGAACCAGATCCCGATATAATCAATGTAATACTTAAAAAATGTCAATATTCATGCATAAACACATCAATTAGCCCTGCACATTCATCAATAACTACCCATACAATGTGATTCCATCAAAGCATAAACATTAATCATAAAAAACAATTGTACGCATAACACAGAGAGTTCACTAAAACTGTTCCTTCTATTAATTCTTCAGATCTATCAATACATTACCTTTCCTTCAAAACCCTTATAATCCCTTCCACACACACAACCAGCGGTGTTCGCAGAGAAGCAATACTAGGTCGCGTGCACACAACCTGTAGGATCCTTTTACCCAACCCAAAACCCTTATAGACAAAAATGCTATCAATATCTCTTATCACATATCTTAATCGAACTACTTGACTTAAAAAAACACTATCTATTTATAATATGCCTATCGCGCAGATACTATGGTCTCAAACCAGTTTTCTGCCATTTTCTGGACCAGGTCGCACTTTTTGCCCTAATACCTGCATCCTGGGTCGCACTTTTTGCCCCAAAAATTTCGACCCGGCCGTAGAGATGAAGGAGGGGCTGTTTCTGGGGTTTTGGGCCCTAAACTGCAAATGTAATCCATCAAAATGCAAGAGCAAGGTTAGGCCTCTTACCTCCAAGCAGCAGATCTCGATTCCAACGGTCGGTTTGTCAGCTACGTTCGCGCGAAGATTTGGGGCCGCTTCTCTCCTCTCCACATTCACCACAATGACAATAGCAAATGAATGATTTTGGAGAAAAAGCTTGCCTCATTAAAAGAGAACACATTTTCTTCTTTCACATTGCTGGCGACCACAGCCAGCACGGATTGAACGAGCCGTCGACGCGTTTAGTCGAGATCTCCATGAGCTCTCAAATGGTTTTTATTAGTTTTTGGTGATTTGATACTTCACGGTTTGTTGCCCCGAAGGGGTCACCGCTCCTTAAAATCGAATTTCCTCACTTACGACACTTGTACTTGGAGCACCATATCGCTCCCTTACTTGTCCATGTTCGTGTCGATTTTCGTCATGAGTGCCCACCTTGTACTCATGCTTCCATGGCCCCCCATTGGGGCCTTCACTGTGTGGCAGCACTATCAAGTCGCCCTTGTTTAGAGCATCAGGGTTAGAGTCATCATTGCATTCATGGAGTCTATCTGCGTCCTTTATACCTTTATAGCCCTCATTATTCTTTGTGGTTCTCTCTTGTGTCGCATATCATGACCTTATTGTGTCCCTTTGTCCCTTTCGATATTGTGTCGATGTGCCATGTCATTCATGCCCTTTATGCTCTAACGAGGAAGTCGTCCCAAACCAACCCTCCCATCCTTCCCATTTCCACTTCATCGTCATTAGTGTTAGTTTTTTCATCGTTCTACTCTTTTCTCTCGTGCCTTAGTTGAGGGTCTCTCATTGCCTCACCTATGGTGGACCTCCTTCTGTCGACATCAGCTCATTCATTCCAAAATCCAGGTCTAGAGGGCGGTGTACCTTGGTTCCGGCTTCCACTCTTGTTCGGTGCCTCGGATCAAGGCGGGGGGGGATCTCTCGATTCCCGCGACGATTGCTTCTCCAGCTCCTTTCGACGTAGTCGAATTCGTATCTTTAGGACGGTCCGGTGACCCGGCGACGGCTCTTGATGATTCCGGCGTGTGTGAGATGTCTCAACCCTCATGAGGTAGCCTACAAGGTAGCCCCACATGCACGGGATGACCTCTTCGTTGCGGCCTTCGATGCAGCCAGATTTTGATGATGTTGGCCTTGGCCACTTGCAGCACCTCTATGATTTGCATGTATCAGTCAGATTTTGTGAGCCCTTACCCATTTACAGGGGGCATTTGGGTTGTATTTATCTCATGTACTCAGATATTATTGTACTAGTCCTGGCTGTTATCCCAGGCACAGCATGTATGTGAGACTCTTCATTGTATTCTTATCTGGCTCTTGATTATGCCAGTTGTACTCTATAGTTCGGTCCCTTGTTTACTGGACACACTATTCTTTTGTACTTTGTCTCGGCGGGCATAGGTATGCCTCCCCCGCCGCCTTCAGCACAGGTACCCTCTCATAAAAAGAGACTTGTTGCACCTGCGAGTCTCGTCTCCTCAGGGTCTAGTCCTTCAGCACACTATCTACCTCCCACTTCTCTCTCTGACATACCCTTTTGTTGTCTAGTGATTGTATTCTTACAACGTACTTCGGTCATACGATTTGCTCCTAACACTCGCATGCTGGGGGGCAATCTGTTACACCATTTATTGGTCATCTAACCTTTCATCATTAGATGGACCCAAGTACACCATGTAAGACCAGTTTTACCCCAAGTAAAACTGCTTTCACTATGTTAATTAGGAAACCCCAAAAGGAATAATTAATTAAACCATAATTTAATTATTATTCCCGGTCATGTTTAACCCAAAAACAAAGAAATTAATGAGATAAACCCATAGTTATCTTATTATTTTCTAGGAATAATTATTTAAATAATATTCCTTGTTAAATATGACCAAATCAACCACCATTAATTAAATAAATCATTATTTATTTGATTATATCCCAACCAATTCCTTAAAAAGATAAATAAATCATTTATTTATTTATTCTTCACTAATCAAGGGATTTGACCCAAGTCAAACACCCTTTCCCTCCAAAAAATAATAATAAAATATTCCATAGAGGTGGATCTAGATTTGATTAACATTATTTTAATCATGCACCAAGATCTAGAATGACCCAATATTTTGTTATAAATAGGAGGGTTTTCCCCATCATTCTTCACCTTTTGTTGCCTATTAGATCACTCTGGATCTATACACTTGGTCTCATTTTCTACCATTTTTCTCCCATTGAGCTCTATCTTCTACATTGGGTTTTCTACATCTACAAGAGAGAGAAAGCTTAGATATGAAGTGCTGAGGACTACAAAGAACCCATCCCATTGAGGAGATCTGGATACACCTTCTTGTTTCCTCCCAGGTGCCCTGTAATATAAAAATTCATTCAAAAATTGTGTTCTTGTCTTGTTTGTTGGATGCATGGAGCAAACTCTTTACTTTACTGCTTAATGTCTTTCCATTTATAGATCTGTTTGTTGCAGCATTTTAACTACTAATTGCAGATCTGAAGATGTTTTGCAGCCTCTATTGTTGTTAGGGCTATTAGTTATGCGTAGCTAAAGTGGTTCTTTTTTGTACACTTCGACGAAGAATTCATACTAACAAATGGCGACTCCACACGGGTTTTAAATTACGACCGCTGTCGTTTTTCCTATTCCTGCATATCCAGCTACTTCAGACCCTAGGGTTTCTTTTCAGCTTGTTGTTTTTCCTATTTTCATGTGGTTTTTTCCTCATAAAGCCCTCAAACATTAAAATTTCTAACTTCCGTGTGTTTCTGGCCCTATTGCGCAGGTGACCGACATCAGCCGCAGCTGAGACGACTTTTTTTTCTGAAATCTGCCGTCGAGAGTCCCGGAAGTGCAGGTCGCACTTTTTGGCCCAAAAAGTGCGACCTCAAGCCTCAGGACGCAGAAAACAACCCCAAAAATGCGACCGGAGCGAAAAACTGGTCAAAAACCGCGACCTGGACTTTTTTCTGCTGTTTTTCTGAACTTTTTCTGGGTTTTTCTGAAGCTTCTGTCAGGGTTTTCCAGCCTCTGTCTCAGCCCGTTTCGACTTGTTTCTGATCTGCTTTTGCTCATCTAAGTGGGAACCTAGCCCCCTAGGGCTTCAGTACCCTCCACTTTTGGTGGAAGAGTTTTAGCTGTTTCAGGTGTCTGATTTTTCAGAGTTTCAGCCTTCCCTTTTTCAGATCTGATCCCTCATCCTCAGATCCCTTTTATATCAGCTTCTTTTCCTTTCAAATCACCTCTTGTCGTTTTGTTTGGACCCCTTTGAAGGCCTCCGCCTTGCCCCCTTCGGTTTTTGCTGTTTTCCTTCCTTTTTCCAGCCACCTTGCCTCTGCCTCTTGGCTGTGATCTGCACCTCTTTCCTGCCGCTTTATCCTCCAGATCCCTGTCCCTTTCGACCCTAGATCTGTTGAGCTCTTTTTTTGTGTTTACATAGTTTTTTCCTTTCTTTTCAGCATAGTTTTGAGAGACCCACTTTCTTGGGTTAGATAGATGCACAAGTAGCTGTTATTTTTCTGTTATTTCAGCATTTTATTCTGTTCTCTGTAGGTTTATTTTCAGCTACGCAGCACACTTTTTTTTCTTGCTCTCAAAACGGAAAGGGTTTAAAAATTAAAAATTAACGCACGCCACACACTGACCCTAAGTGAAGAAGCGCCTGGTTAACACCGCCTGGCAAAGACTCTAAAATCAATTGTCACTACACCTTATCTGCCCTTGACATTACTTGATTCTGTCCCTTTCTGCCCTTGTCGGTTTCCTTCTTCCTGTCATCATTGCGCCCCCAAGGCACCTTTCCCGGAGCCTCCTTGGCCTTCACCCTCAGTCTCCGGTCGATCGACCTGCTCCGTCCCACCGTCGTCGAGCCAGTCCTTCTCTGATTCTTTGGGTTCTTCTTTTCCTTCTGGTTCTCCCCCCTGTCACCTCCACTATGTCGGGTCTAGGGCCTAACACTAGCGGGAATCCCGGCCCTAATGCCGGGACTACTACTAGCAGAACCACCACAGGAACTACCTCGGCTTCACCCGTGCTCCCCTTCTTGGCAGGCCTCAGCCTCCCCGATTTGGACCGGTTGATAAACGACCCTATACACCATAATGCTAGTTGGCCTGCTATGCCGACAAAGCTCCCGTCCGACATCCCAAATTTTGACGGCCATGCTGGCGAAGATCCTTCAAATCATGTTCGATCTTTCCACATGTGGTGTTCATCGACCTCCATTACCGATGATTCTGTTCGTCTTCGATTGTTCCAACGCACGCTTACAGGCGAAGCTTCCAAGTGGTATGTTGGTCAGCCCACTTCCTCCCATACCACCTTTGCAACTCTTGCCCGAGCTTTTTTATCTTACTTCCAGCTTCCCCTTCGTTATGACACTGGTATCGAACTCTTGACTTCCTTCAAGCAAACCTCTTCGACCCGCCTTTCTACCCATGTCCAGGATGGCGAAGAAGACGGAGCCTATGCCAATCTCCTCCCTTCGAAGACCGTGTCTACATGGACTGGTTCCTTAGATCTCTCTTGTCCCCTATTGGGAAAGATGTCGCATCACATTTTCCTCAAACCGAAGAAGATGCCCTCCAAATGGCGTTAAAATATGACCTGATCTACGCTCAGACAGGTTATGATCCTACTGTCCTACCTAATCTCCCCAAACCCGGTGATGCCCATACACCAGGGGCACCTCATGCCACCGACCGTATCGTTGGATCTATCTCTCATCCATCCGCTCAACCTCTCATGAGCTATGGTTTTCCTGGGGGAGGGGGCACCACTTCTTGCACTTCTCCCCCTCCCAGTAGCACGCCTCCAGGATATGGCAGGCCTCATCCTTTTGCCCAACCTCCTGCTTACCTCAATGTTACCCAACCTAACCATTACCCTTATCCATAGCCTGGTGTGCCAGCTCCTCTAGCATATGCGTTTTCGCCTCCCTTGCCTTCTCAACCCCTGCAACAGCAGTCACCGCCCCCTCAAGAGCAGGTGAATGCACAGCAGGGATTCATGGCTACCCAACCACCTGACGGACAGGTGGCCCCTCAACCTTCCCATTCTGGTTCCTCCAATTACGAGATCCTCATGATGAACTCCGATCCTTCCCCGACCGTCGACCTTCACCTTCAAACTCAGTCTCGCCAGTACCCCAAGCCTCCTGCTCAGTCTGCCTCCGAGCATCCTTCTTCAGGTTCTATAGAGCCTCTTTCGTCACCTAGTGGCCCCTTACATATCCCTCAACCAAAAGTTGAGGTTCATACCAAGATACCTAAGGGCCCACTACGTCGAAACGCTGCTCCCAGTCGAGCTGCCCATTCGTATAGCATAGTAAATGATTTGGCGCAATCTCCTGCCGCCGTTTCCACACTGGAACTCCTCTAGTCATGCCCTTCCCAAAAGAAGGCTCTCTTATACGCAGCAGGCGGCGCGTAGATGCGCGGCGGTAAATGATTGTTTTCGACGCCTCCAATCGGTGTCCTCTCTCCTCCTTGACCGCCTTCCGATCCTCTGTCCATCCGGGCCTTGCGTATCCGGTGTGTCATTGATGAGGGGCATCCACTGCGTGATGTCGCTTCGGTTGAAACAACTCGGATCCACTGACCAGCCCCTTCCACGGTCACCTTCGACATGGGACGGTGTACCTCCCAGCCCAGCTGCTGTTTCGTAATTGTCCTATCACCCTCGCCGGTAAGACTGTTTGCGTTGACGTCGAAGTCATCGACGCCCCGCTAGATTACAACATTCTATTGGGGCGAAGCTACACGTATGCTATGTCTGCTGTCCCATCCGCGGTTTTCCGCAAGATGTCTTTCCCCCATAACGGAAAGATAGTCACCATTGACCAGTTGACATATCATGAGCCAAAATCTCAGACCTCACCTGAGACGACCATCTCTTCTGTAGCCAACAAGCAAACCGTCGACTCCTTGACCAGTGTCTCCCCCGGCGTTTACAAGGATTCCTCCCTGCTTGGAACTTTTCCTAGTCTCCCCCCTCCTCCTCTCTCTGACCCCAGCTCATCGAATGTTTGCATGATGCAATCGTCTCGGGCTGCTCTCAAGCAACCTGCTTCGGCTAGTCAGCAACCTTGCCCTTCGCAACCTGCTCTTAGCCCTTCACCTGCAGTTGGTAGTCATGAGCCCCTTTATCCCCCTGGCACGGTTCCTCCAGGCCTTAGCCATTTAGGAGCCGTCCCACCTGGCCATTCCCCCTCTGGTCAGATACCGTTCCTAGCTCCCCCACCAGGAGTGTACACGGTACCAGTCATGGCCACCCTCTCTCTTCCTAACTTGACACTTGGGATTCTCGTTTGGTACCTTGATCCTCCAGCCCCCACCTTGCCTGGTCAACCCAAACCTTATATCGCTTTGACCCCAGTTCAACCGGTCCCCATGGCTTCTCCCGTTGCATCAGTGCCTCAGTCACTTCAACAGGAACCACCTCCTGTTGCGACCGCTTCGGGTAAGAAGGGCAAAGCTCGTAAGGGGGCATCAAAGGACAAGGCTGCCCCGACAAACCCTGCTCCTCCTCAGCCTCCAAAGCATACCATCGAGGGTGCTTTGTGTGATGTTGTCGGTCCCGGCTCCCATACCTGTCCTGAATTACTTCATCTAAAGCCCATGGTTAATGTCACGTTCCCTGAGTCCGCGGTCCCAGAAGCCTCTGTTCCTTCCACAACCGCGGCCAAGAACCCCAAGACTATTCACACCAACCACCCCCGTGCTTTGTGTGATCTCCATGGCCATCACACCCATATTTGTCCCCGCCTCGAGGACTTCCGCACCTCTATTGCCGCAGTCCACCAATTCGAGGCCAAGTGCAATAAGTACACCTCTCCCATATTTGCGCATTCTGCTTCAGCAGAACTACCAGATATGACTACTCCCATTGACATTCCCCCTCCGGATGTCGAGATGACGGAGCCTTCGTCCAGCATTTTCTACCTATCATCATCCATGAGACCCTTGGGGAACATTCCATCTGAATCCTCCCCTGTTGTTTCGCTTGACCTTACTTCAGCGGTCATCTTGGGCTCAACATCGGTAGATCCTTTATCTACTTACTCTTCGGTCACCCATTGTGACGATGCGCATGTGAACCTCTCTTCTCATGATGATGATTCAGGCCACTTCACCATGTCAGGTGGTTCTTCTTCCACCAGTCACCCCATCTTCTATCACGATGCCGACATTATGGAAGAAATTCCCACCCCTGACTTTATCTATTCCCCCTTGCATCGAACCCATGCGTTGACACCACATCCACCTTGTGGCCATTACATCAAAACCCAATGTTTGGGTAAGGGGGCACCCACATTTGAGAGACCACGAGACGCCATTCTCCACCACTCTCCTAGTGTATCTGGTCGTGTTGACTCTAGACCCAGTATTCTTCCACATTTAGACGAACCTCTAGAGTCCCATATCACTTCAGATCACTCTCGGGATGATACCCCTTATCGTTCCCTCATCTTACATCAGCCACCCAGTCTCTTAGACATTATTGTTGACCAACCTATAGCTTTTCTACGAGAGCATCAGTTCATTATCTCCAAATCCTCCTTTTGGGATAGTGACACCAGGTATGCCAATTTGGAAACTTAAAGTCCATTTGATCCCTATATGTAGTACCAAAAGAGATTGGTAATCCTCCATTTCCTTTCTCAAACTGCATAACCATAACCAGAACAAATGGCACACCACATCATTAAAATGTGTTTAGATTCCCATTTTTCTAAATACATTTTGGCATGAACACGCCATGCTTGGGGGCACCTCTGCCCCCCAACCGTAACCCTCCTCACCTCGTTTTTGGAGAGGAGGTTGTCTTACCTGTCGAGGGTGAAATTCCTTCTCTACAACTAGCCGTTGAACTTCTCCCTGACACCCCACCACTAGAAAAACGACTTATCATGCTTGAGCGTGCCTCCGAAGACCGCCGTGTTGCCTTGCAAACCATGGAAGCGGCCAAAAAACGCACCAAAGCTCAGTATGACCGAAAAGTCCAGCCTCGCACTTTTCACGAAGGCGACCTTGTTCTAGTATATGACCAGGCCCATGATGTCCTAGGTCATGGGAAGTTTGACTCATTATGGCTAGGCCCTTACATCATTAGTAAGGATCTTGGCAAAGGGGCATACCTCTTAGAGGATTTCAAAGGCCATCCCCTTCCTAACCCTCGAAATGCACTCTATCTTAAGAAATATTACCCTTAGCATTTCCCCTCTGAAATGCATGTTTTATTTTCTTTTAGATAGCCAGCATCTGTTTTTTCATTTTTCCTACTTCACCAAAACCCAACTCCCAGCCATAAAACAACACCAAACCCCCCTCACCTCCCAGGTCGCAGTTTTCTGCCATTTTCTGGACCAGGTCGCACTTTTTGCCCTAATACCTACGTCCTGGGTCGCACTTTTTGCCCCAAAAAGTGCGACTCGGCCGTAGAGATGAAGGAGGGGCTGTTTCTGGGGTTTTGGGCCCTAAACTGCAAATGTAATCCATCAAAATGCAAGAGCAAGGTTAGGCCTCTTACCTCCAACTGACAGATCTCGATTCCAACGGTCGGTTTGTCCGCTACGTTCGCCGCAAGATTTAGGGCCTTCTCTCCTCTCCACATTCACCACAGCAACAATAGCAAATGAATGATTTTGGAGGAAAAACTGCCTCATTAAAAGAGAACCCCTGTTTCTTCTTTCGACTGCTGCGACCACACCGTAGCCCTGTTCGACGAACCGTCAGCACCGCTGGTTAGATCTCACCGAGCTCTCAAATGGGTTTTAATTAGTTTTTGGTGATTTGACACTTCACCCGGACACATTTTTTCCACGAAGGGTCACTTCACCGCTCCTTAAAATCGAATTTCCTCACTTACAACACTTGTACTTGGGGCACCATATCGCTCCCTTACTTGTCCATGTTCGTGTCGATTTTCGTCGTGAGTGCCCACCTTGTACTCATGCTTCCATGGCCCCCCATTGGGGCCTTCACTGTGTGGCCGCACTATCAAGTCGCCCTTGTTTAGAGCATTCAAGTTGAGTCATCATTGCATTCATGGAGTCTATCCTGCGTCCTTTTACACCCCACTATAGCCCTCCATTCTTCTTTGCTTGGTTCCTCTCTTGTGTCGCATATCATGACCTTCAGCCCCACTGTCCACTGTCCCTTTCGATATTGTGTCAGTCGCTGCCATGTCATTCATGCCCTTTATGCTCTAACAAGGGAAGTCGTCCATTCGCCACTCCACCCTTCCCATTTCTGCCATCATCATTAGTGTCAGTCTGTCCGTCGCTCTATTGCTATTCTCTCGTGCCTTAGTTGAGGATCTCTCATTGCCTCACCTAAGGCGGGCCTCCTTCTGTCGACCTCAACACACTTATTCCAGAAGCAAGGTCTAGAGGGCGGTGTACCTTGGTTACAGCTTCCACTTTTGTTCGGTGCCTCGGATCAGGCAGGGGGATTTCTTACCTCCCTTTGACTTGATTGCTTCTCCAGCTCCTTTCAGCATGATCGAGATTCGTATACTGGACAGTCCAGTGACCCAGCAGCAGCTCTTGATGATTTCCGGGCGTGTGTGAGATGTCTCAGCCCTCATGAGGGGGTGGCCCTGCAGGTAGCCCCCCACATGCCCGGATGACCTCTTCATTGCAGCCTTTGATGCCGCTCCAGATTTTGATGATGTTGGCCTTAGCCATGTGCAACCCCTCTATGATTTGCATGTATCAGTAAGATTTTGTGAGCCCTTCCCCATTTACAGGGGGCATTTGGGTTGTATTTATCTCATGTACTCAGATGTTATTGTACTAGTCCTGGCTGTTATCCCAGGCACAGCATGTATGTGAGACTCTTCATTGTATTTTTATCTGGCCCTTGATTATGCCAGCTGTACTCTATGGTTCGGTCCCTTGTTTATTGGACACACTATTCTTTTGTACTTTGTCACGGCGGGCATAGGTATGCCTCCCCCGCCGCCTTCAGCACAGGTACCCTCTCATAAAAAGAGACTTGTTGCACCTGCGAGTCTCGTCTCCTCAGGGTCTAGTCCTTCAGCACACTATCTACCTCCCACTTCTCTCTCTGACATACCCTTTTGTTGTCTAGTGATTGTATTCTTACAACGTACTTCGGTCATACGATTTGCTCCTAACACTCGCATGCTGGGGGGCAATCTGTTACACCATTTATTGGTCATCTAACCTTTCATCATTAGATGGACCCAAGTACACCATGTAAGACCAGTTTTACCCCAAGTAAAACTGCTTTCACTATGTTAATTAGGAAACCCCAAAAGGAATAATTAATTAAACCATAATTTAATTATTATTCCCAGTCATGTTTAACCCAAAAACAAAAAAATTAATGAGATAAACCCATAGTTATCTTATTATTTTCTAGGAATAATTATTTAAATAATATTCCTTGTTAAATATGACCAAATCAACCACCATTAATTAAATAAATCATTATTTATTTGATTATATCCCAACCACTTCCTTAAAAAGATAAATAAATCATTTATTTATTTATTCTTCACTAATCAAGGGATTTGACCAAAGTCAAAACACCCTTTCCCTCCAACAAATAATAATAAAATATTCCATAGAGGTGGATCTAGATTTGATTAACATTATTTTAATCATGCACCAAGATCTAGAATGACCCAATATTTTGTTATAAATAGGAGGGTTTTCCCCATCATTCTTCACCTTTTGTTGCCTACTAGATCACTCTGGATCTATACACTTGGTCTCATTTTCTACCATTTGCTCCCATTGAGCTCTACTTTCTGCATTGGGTTTTCTACATCTACAAGAGAGAGAAAGCTTAGATCTGAAGTGCTGAGGACTACAAAGAACCCATCCCATTGAGGAGATCCGGATACACCTTCTTGTTTCCTCCCAGGTGCCCTGTAATATAAAAATTCATTCAAAAATCGTGTTCTTGTCTTGTCTGTTGGATGCATGGAGCAAACTCTTTACTTCTCTGCTTAATATCTTTCCATTTATAGATCTGTTTGTTGCAGCATTTTAACTACTAATTGCAGATCTGAAGATGTTTTGCAGCCTCTATTGTTGTTAGGGCTATTAGTTATGCGTAGCTAAAGTGGTTCTTTTTTGTACACTTCGACGAAGAATTCATACTAACATACACTCTCTTGGATTCAAAGGAATAAAGAACCTTATATGGCCCGGTGATTTGCAACCCTAGTTGTTCCATGATAGATAAAGGCATGAGTTGTGTGAAGCACTTGAATCTAACATGCAGTTATGTAACATGAGGTCATGCACTACTAAGGTAACGTAGAAATGAACAATAGATGGGTATTTTTCTTCGACATGAGGTCTTAATACTACCATGGGCCTTTCTTTTTGAAAGTTTAAAAGTGTCAAGAAAGGGGGATGTGGTTGGAGGACATATGAATTGAGACACATGAGCCTTGTAATTTGGTTGTTTTAATAATTTGGTCAATGGGAAAATGATTTTGAATTTTTCTAGGTCCTTTGGGAGATTAAAAACAGCCAGACCCTTTTCAACTATAATGACCTTAGTATACTCCTCCTCTCTATCACAAGTTGGCTTAGGTGGGAAGGGATACTTTTATACTTTGGAAATTTTAGGCTTGTGAAGAATAGGATCTGGGGAACCATTTTCATTGGGTGTCACTAGTCTAAAGTTATTTTTCCTTTTTCTTCTTGTTTGGGAGATTTTTGAGAATAATGTTCTTCATTTTGGTCTTGCACCCTAGACCTCTTCCTAGAAGTTCCGAGGTCATTTTCCTGTGCAACTGTGCTTGCATAAAGTTGGAAAATTTTCTACAATAACTGTCAATTTCACCACCATATGAGGGTGAATCTAAATCATCCTCTCCCTCTTGAAGCACTTTAGCATCACATTCCTCATTAGAGAAAGAAGAGAACTGGTTTTCTTGACTTCCCATGGATTCTTCTGCCTGCTCTTCAGAATCATCTTAAAGGAAAATGGGGGTTGAATGTGATCCTATTGTTCCTTTCTCTCCCTCTATAAGAGCTGCAATGGAGGTTTCCTATATTGAGGTTTGAAACCTTGGTTTGGTACTACTTGACTTTGGTGAGGAGGATTCTTTCTTTCCAAATCCATCAATCACAAGTTTATTAGACATATTCCTTATAAATTTATTTATCTCCTCAAGTTTTTTCTCTTGAGTCTCCCTACCTTGATTTGATGAATTGGCCTCCTCTTTTCCGATTCTCCTTTCTCCATGATCATTCCTCCCTCTTAATTTTCCTAACTACTATGGGATAATATACCAAATGGTAGATTCCATGTAAAATAAGAAAGTAATTCACCTAGTTGTCATAAGGTTCCTAGAAGACAATATCTGGGGTTCTATATTACTCAAGGCTGTAGCAACTGCCCTAATATAAAAAGGGCATGCATCGTTCAGTTCAAGAATGCATGAAGTCACCCTTTCTATTCACTAGAGGTGAAGTTAGCTTCAATTTCCATGGATCTATCTCAATCTGGTCCAGGGTCTGAGACTTTCTCTCCCTCAGGGTGAAGCCAAACTTTGGTTCAAAAGCCCCAACAAAAAAAAAAATTGGAAGCTTCCTATGGAGGCTCAATTTTTGCAGGGAGGTTGTTATACAACTTATTAAACCATTTTGTAAACTTTGGCACATCTTCATAATTTTTTTCCTCATAGCATTTAATTTTGTGAGGATATACCCATGATCCCTCTTCTCCCCCCATTTCTGCGTAAGAGAATTTTCCATCTCTTCCTAGCTAGTGATTGAAGTATTTGGAAAATATTTGAACCATTTTCGGGCTTCTCCATCCAGATATTAGACAAAGAGTCGCAACACTACATCAAGATGTTAAATATTCAAGTTTTCTTCAAAAGCAAAAAATGTTTCTATGTGCCTTTGTTCTGAAAGGTCATTTCATCTATAAATATTGGAAAAATCTTAAGATAGTCTTGTGGCGTATCATTCAAAATATGTGGTAAGGCCAACGAGGCATATTTTTTTAAAATGAAACCCGGGACAACCATATTGCACACGGGAGGAGGAGGTAAATTTACTACAAATCCTTCTAGAGGGATTATCTGAGGAGTAACATACATGATTTGAGTTAGGAAGCTATTCACATTATGAGTAGGATTGTTTATAAGAATGTATTTAACCTCTTATGTTTCAAGGGATGGATGGAATGAGGAAGAAGGCGTACTGACAGAATCTTCTTCATATTTGACTCTCCAAAAGAATGAATCGAGCAGTGAACCTCTTTCTTTAGGATACTCTAATACTCTGGAGGGAAAATCTAGATAGTTTATCACTACTCTCTGTGATCTAGAAAAGGATGATTCTGGGAATTAAGACATGAGAGTAGGAGGGGTCTGGGTTCTTTCTTTCTGGATCCTACGAGACATTATCCTTTTAGGGTGTGATACAAGAGGAGTATTTCTTTGTGAGTTATCTGAGTGGGTGAGTGGCTTTTTGAAAGCGAGGATGGTCAAATTGAATTCAAACAGTGGAGTGGCTAAGCTGAGAAGTATTCAACCCAAACCCCTTTCTGCTTGCCTTACCAAAGGGTGTACACATATCATACCCGGGGAAAATATTTTGATTCATCCCCGGAAATAACACCAGAAGATGTTGTAGATTTTAGAGACATCCACTAGGTTGATTTGAGACCAGTGCCTAGGACATCTTTAGTGATTTTTCTTCTAGTTAGCTAAGAATTAATATCACACTAAATATTCAATGTAATTTTAAAAAAAGGAACTCAAAACTATCCCCATTCGCGATAATGCACTAACTCTAATGTGGATTATTATTATTCAAGAAAACATCAAACTATATATCTATGGTGACCAATCTCACTTATGTCTCTAGTCTTTTATTCGTCATAGCAGGTTTTTGGCAGAGGAGATGAGAAGAATGGAAGTTCAATGCAATGGGCCTAGAAGGTAAGAATCCACTATACCGAGCTTAGAGTGAAAGGAATGAATGAGAGTATTGTTGAAATTCTATACAAGATGCATGTATATTACCAGATCCTCTTGATCTAACAAATTTACTTATCTTAAATACAGAATCCTTCCACTTAATTCTTTGCAGAAATTAAATTGCCAATTGCAAAACACATATGAAGCAAAATCAATCACACACAAACACAGTTGTTTAACAGGAAAGCTTAAAGCTAAAAACCCCAACTATCATATATTATGTATATAAATATATCATGTAATAATCTCATACAAAGCTTAGTACATCAAACTCTCAGTACAATCAACAATCATTACACATTTTCATGCAGAAATTTGCATATCTATGCACCAATTTCTTGCCTCGTGACAACCTGCCTCCACTGCGCAATCCGTGCTGAAGAAGACCCCTAATTGAATTCGAATTGGCCTTGCCTTGACTTAAAAATCCTCATTGGCATCTCGAATGTGTGTCAGATTCATTGAATGAATCACTATAGTCACAACAGATAGTCCCTCTCACCCTTTCACCTATCTCTCCACTAGGTCTCCACTGGAACTGACATGCAAGTAGTTAACTGTTGTATTTGTTCAGTTGCAAGTGAGTCTCTAGTTATGAATTAATTTAATAATTAATTCACTAATATCCATCTAGTGTATCTTTAGTTAGAACTAGATACAACTAGCAGAAATGAGTTTAACTCCATTAACTGAGTTAAACTGAATAACAACTCCCATAACTACTCTTCCAACTCTGTCACAACTCTGCCACTTCAGTTCTAACTGAGTCCTCCATGCATGAGTCACCAACCACCCTAGGAATTATGTAATTCCTTCATCCCACTGATTTTCCAAATATTTTCACTGAAATGAAGTGATCCAAGAGAATAAGTAGATATTTATTGTCAAATTATTATTAGGGGCTAATAATAATCGACATGCATTTATTTTTAGATTAGAAATCTATAAATAAACTTCGCCCAATCTTCTAAAAATAGAATCTCATCTATTTTTCCAACTTGATCAACCATCTACAAACAACATCCTGAAATCTATAGAATATGCTCACCATGTCTAAAAACAGACATACATCTAAAAATAGCCCGCAGGCCCCACTTAGTGAAGGTGATTAATTTTCACTAAGCTCATCATCTTGTTGAATCTCAACACTCCCTCTCAAAAAGATAGGGATTATCCTTCACCCCAATGTTGCCTCTCTGGTATTCTAATTTTCTCCTGGTGAGTGCCTTCGTCAAAATATCTGCATCCTGATCTTCCGTAGGAATGTACTAAAGCAACATGATATTTTACTGCACAAAATCTCTGATGTGATGATACCGGATATCAATATGTTTAGATCTATCATGAAACACAAGATTAATCGAGATTTTAATGCAACTTTGATTATCATAATGTATCACTTTAGGATCTAAATGAGAACCGAACAAACTGATCAGGATCTTCCTCATCCAGATAGCCTCACATGCATCTTGAATTGCTACCGTGTATTTTTCTTTTGCTGAACTGAGTGCCACGTATATTTTTTTCCTACTGTACCAAGAAAATGTTGTAGATCTGATACAGAAAACCCCTCCTAATGTGCTCTTTATTTCCGTTGGGCTACCTGCCCAATTTGCATCTGTGAAGCCATGCAACTTCACCTCATCCGTCTGTCTATATCATAAGCCATACTAAAATGTGCCCCTGAGATATCTTAGGACATGCTTGCCTACCTTCCAAAAGATCTTTGTAGGCTTAAACATCACTTGACTAAGCTGGTTCAGCACATAGCATATGTTCGGTCTTGTATTAACTAAATACATGAGCGAACCCACCAACTATCGATAGACAATAGCATCCACTACCTCTGCCGATGTAGCATCCTCTTTTCTTCAATTTCCTGGAAGAGGAGTATCCATGGGCTTGCAGTCCTGCATGTGAAACTTACCAAGTATCTCTCGAGCATACTTTCCTTGAGACACAAACAGTTCACCTTCTCGCTGTTGTATTTCAAATCTAAGGAAATAATGAAGGAGGCCCAAATCTTTCATCTCAAACTCCTTTGCAAGGTCTTCCTTGCATGAGTGTATCAACTGCTCATCACCCGTTAGTATTAAATCATCAAAATAAATAACAATGATTAAAATCTTACCCTCCACCAAAATTTGTTATAGGTTTGCATCCTCCTCACTATTGGTGAAGCCAAATCCAGGGAAATAGCTTTCGATCTGTGTGTACCAATCATGGGGTGCTTGCTTCAGCCCATACAATGCTCTTTTGAGTCTGAACACATGCGAATCGCTGCTAAAGATCTCAAATCCTTCAAGCTGCTCAATGTACACTTATTCCTCAATGATCCCATTAAGGAACACAGTATTAAAATCCATCTAATGAATGTGTGAACCCATCTGCGATGAGAGAGAAAGGATGTTTGTTATGGAAGAATATCGTGCGACAGCTGCAAAGGTTTCTTCATAATCAATCCCCTCGATCTGTGAGAAGATCTGGGAAAAAAATCTTGCCTTATACTTCTTGATGCTCCCATCAAAAACTTGCATTACCTTGTAGATCTGTATTGAACCTACCACTGATTTACCAACTGACCTTGGAACAATCTCCCAAACATTGTTTCTGACAATGGAGTCATACTCCTCCACCATGACATCTACCCTTGTGGGCTCTTACACTGCTTCCTCAAAGGAATATGGCTTTGTCATGATGCACTTGCTCATGAGAGCCATGTATCCACTAAATCGGTCAGGTGACTGTCTCTATCTACACTGTGATGTAGGGACTCCTACATTTTGTGCCGCATCAAGCTTCAGCCTCTAAGATTCTATGGTACGCCTTCTGCTTGTTCTGATGTTTGGCTCTGCGTTAGTAGACTCCTCTACTCCATGATCCTCCTCTTGTGGCTGATCCACATCTTGAGGTTCGTCTTTGGGAACAATAAGTTCCTCCTCTGCATGCAAGTGTAGCTCCCTCTCAAGCATAGCTCGTGCAGCACCCACAATCATTTTTTTCTTTCTCTTGGCGATCCTGTTCTACTGTGGGCTATGAGGAACTGTGATTTCTCTTTGAATTCCTTATTTTCTACAGAATTCTTTGAATTCATTTGATATATATTCACCACCATTATCGCTTCGCAGAGCCTTCACTTGCTTCCCCAACTCTTTCTCCACCAATGTTTTAAACTCACAAAACTTTGAGAATGGTTCAATCTTATTCTGCATGAAGAAGATCTGGTATCTATGAGAATATTCATCAACAAATATAACATAATACCTGTGTTTTGTTGTTGAAGCAACCGCGAAAGGTCCACACACATCTGTGTGAATTCTCTCGAGGATCACTGAAGCATGGTTCTCCTTCTCATGAAAGGTGGTCTTCAGAAACTTACCCATAATACATCCCTTGCACTGATCTGACTGAACAAGTGTACCCTTAGGGAGTCTAGTATAAATCTGCTAAAAAATATTTAAGGCGCCATGGTGAAGATGGCCCAATCTTCTGTGCCATAATTCACCCTCATCCCGGCTCACCACTTCTTCTACTTTTCCCATCATTGCACCGCAGCCATGTACCTCCAGCTTGTAATGATTCTTAACTTGAATCCATATCCTTTTGGTTTGACCCGTTGTTTTATGTCACAAGAAGGCTTTTCCCTCGCTGAAAACAACGTCATAACCTTTGTCCTCCAACATTATGATTGAGACCAAGTTCTTCTTCAGACCTGGAACATGTATAACATCTTTCAACAGAAATGGTTTACCTAACTCCCCCTAAAAGGTAATGGTTTCAATGCCGGTCGCACTGTATCTACCATCATCGCCCATCTTTATATGCATTTGGACATCTTTCTCCTCCAAGTCACTAAAAAATTCCTTGTCTCTCGTCATGTGGAAGGAAGCACCACTATCAAGATACCACACCGATCCCATTGCGCTTGAAACCAAGCATGCAATCAAAGAGAAATAAAGTTCAAATTGCAAGGCAAGGGCCTCTCCTGCTGCAGCTCCAACAACCTTCTTGGTCTTCTTTTTCTGTAGGCATTTAGTGGCGAGATGCCCATGTTCGTGACAATGAAAACACTTCAGTTTGGACAAATCCAACTTCTTGCCTTTAGCCTCGGATTTTGGATAGGATTTCTTCCCTTTCCATTTCCTTTCTTTGGAAGCCAAAGCGAAATTCTCTTCATCATCATTCTTCGATGAAGAGCCATCCCTAGTACTTTGCCTTATCTCCTCCTGCACTAGATCTGACCAAAGTGGCTCCCAATCTGGTAGTTTCTCCCATCCATTGACAGAGTCCTGATAACTGTGCCAACTCTTAGGTAACCCAAGGAGAGCCAAGCTCACCAAGTCATCATCTGTAACTGTAATTCCCACACTCCCCAGCTCATCCCTATAATAGACAAAATTTGTGAGATATTTTGAAATAGTGTTTCCCTTCTCCATTTTGATTTTTCTGAGCTTATCTTTCAATGCCAACTTCCTATGGTCACTGTTGGTTTGGATAAGATATTTCAAAGCCTTCCACATTTTAAATGAGTGACTTTCCTGTGAAGGCCTGAAACAATATGGTCCTTCACACCTTCCAACAAAATTCTTCTTGTCTTTGATACATTTTTTTTCCATGCGTCAAGTAATGCAGCATCGCTAGTATTAGGCTTAGGAACATTGCTATCGATGAACTCCTTGAGACCATTATCTTCAAGCACTGCCTCCATATTGTCCTTCTAGGCTATGTAGTTCGAGCTACCCTCAAGGGCATACTCCAACCACAACCCATTGAAATCCATTTCAATGAATACTCAATTGTCGCACCGAGAAATTTCTGCAACAAATTTGAATTGTCCACCAGCACAAAACTCAACACCGCTTCAATATTCCAATTTCCAGTGATTAAGAATGTTCTGATACCATGTAGAAACTCTACACAAGATGCATGTATATTACCGGATCCTTCTAATCTAAAAAATTTACTTATGTTAAATACAAAATCCTTCCACTTAATTTTTTGCGGAAATTAAATCGCCAATTGCAAAACACATATGAAGCAAAATCAATCGCACATAAACACAGTTTTTTAACAGGAAATATTAAAGCTAATACCCTGACTATCATATATTATGTATATCAGTGGATCATGTAATAATCTCATACAAAGCTTAGTACATCAAGATCTCAGTACAATCAACAATCATTACACACTGTCATGCAGAAATTTGCATATCTATGCACCAATTTCTTTCCTCCTGATAGCCTGCCTCCACTACGCAATCCCTGCTAAAGAATACCCCTGAATGAATTCGAATTGGCCTTGTATTTACTCCGCAATCCTCATTGGAATCTCCATTGTGTTTTAGATGCATTGAATGCATCACTATAGTCACAACATATAGTCCATCTCACCCTTTCACCTATCTCTCCACTAGGTCTCCACTGGAACTGACATGCAAGTAGTTAACTATTATATTTTTTCAGTTGCAAGTGAGTCTCTAGTTATGAATTAATTTAATAATTAATTCACTAAACTCTCACTAGTGTATCTTCAGTTAGATCTAGATACAACTAGCACAACTGAGTTTAACTCCATTAATTAAGTTAAACTGAATAAAGACTCCCATAACTACTCTCCCAACTTTGTCACAACTCTGCCACTTCAGTTCTAACTAAGTCCTCCATGCATGAATCACCAACCACCCTAGGAATTCTGTAATTCCTTTAGCCCACTGATTTTCCAAATCTGTTCACTGAAATAAAGTGCTCCAAGAGAATAAGTTGATATTTATTGTTGAATTATTATTAAGGGCTAATAATAATCGACATGCATATATTTTTAGATTAGAAATATATAAATAGGCTTCGCCCAATCTTCTAAAAATAGAATCTCATCTATTTTTCCAACTTGATCAACCATCTACAAACAACATCCTGTAATTAATAGAATATGCTCACCATGTCTAAAAATAGACATACACCTAAAAATAGCCCGCAGACCTACTTAGTGAAGGTGCTTAATTTTCACTAAGCTCATCATCTTGTTGAATCTCAACAAGTATAGACAAAGTGCAAAGATTTATGGATCACAATTAAGGAATTTAGTTCTCATAATCACACAGGAATGTTTCATCAATATTTGAATTAAACGAATTCATAAGCTTATGAAATCACATCAAATAGTTCCAATTACATAATATATGAGAAGAAATATATAAAAAAATATGGAAAACACATATGATTAATACATACTACAAACACGAGTGAGTCAGAATCGTCATGACTCTATACTAATTTTCCTTGAAATAATACATTCATCAATGAGGCACTGTAATTATATTTTAGGAATAAAACATTTATTGCCAAAATTCTGAACACTTGTTCAGTGTCATATGAATTATAAAAAAATATTCATTTATTTATTTGTTACAGTACATGATCATGTCAAAAAATAAGTGTGCTTCGTAGCACACTGGACTAGCAGAAAACTAAACAAATTGACTAAAAACATAATAATTACATAAAACATGGGAAATAAAAGTGTCAGATATACACAATTAGGAAATATTCATTTGTGGTAGGGAGGTGATGGAGGTTGCATTGAGGGCTAAATGATTCACATGACATGTGGATTAACGAACTGTTCACACCTCTGCCACAATATTGGAGACGGTGGAGGAACCTGCAAGTAGAGCTGATATGTGATCCTAAGAGTGGTCAGCCCAGAATAGTCCAACCTGGAGTGGAACAGATTCTTCTCCAATCCTAAGAGTTGGAATTCCCTCTTTAGATAATTCACCATCATTTTACCTTTCATAGTGGTCATTCTTTGATGAGTGGAGTCCACCTTACTCTTGGCGTCAACCAACCTTTGGTTGTATTGTTCCCACAACATTATTTCTTCTCCAATATACCAACAACTAGGCAATCCTAACCCAATGATCCTTTCAAACTCAAATTGAAGGTTTCAAGATCTCTAATCACTACATCGAGGAAGTATTTGGCCTTATATATAGCCTCATCTTTTTGTACGACCCTCATGATCTCCATAATGGTGTTGGCCTTGTCCACCATGCCTATAGGCCTTACCTCATTGATTGGTATTTTTTCTGTCCACCATGCCTATAGGCCTTACCTCATTGATTGGTCTTTTGTTGATGCACTTGATGAACCTTTTATCAATTTGAGGGTTCTTTTCTCCATCCTCCTTGTTTTATATGAGGCGGAATTCATATTCTTTAATGGTGGCATTCTATTCATGCAATAGGGTTATATCCTCCCAGTCTTTCTATTTTCACTATCACGAGACAGTTCCTCGTTGTGGGGAACTAGTTCCCAACAGATCTTGAGATTGATTTAAAACAATTAAAGTCAATGGATGGAAGAGCAAAGCTTGAGTCTTTGCAAGAAAATCTTGTATTCTAAAAGCCACAGCCTTCAAAAACAAAATGTATAAATAATATATGAGATTTGGAGAGTGTTGGGTTAATAGAATGGATGGAAGAAAAATAGAAAAAAAAAAAATTAGGCACATAAGAATCTGAATTTAAACTACTGCAAAAAGAATGATGTGAGATTGCAAAATTTTGAATGGAATTCCTAGATGTGGAATGGTTCATTAAAGGATTTGAGATTAATTTCCATGAGCACAATTAAGTAAATTAATTAACAATTAAAAAAATAAAGCACTAGTTGAGTCCGACACTATCCAAGAGAAGAAAAACATACATATATGTGGAAACACAAGAGAAAACAATGACTACAATTTCTCAACAATGAAATCAAACTACAATATCATATACATATTTCAGAAAAAACTTTTGTTTACATTTCCATTCATGGATCACAATGTCCTTCCAAACCCCACCAATGTCTCATAGTCTTTTATTCTTGTTCCTAGCCCTAACTCTCTAACTATTATAAACAATTTCAAAACTGATTCTCAAATAGTTTCAAAACTACCAACTCATGAAAAGATTTTAAAAATATAAAGTTACAGAAATAACTTTATATATATATATATATATATATCTATATATATATATATATATATATATATATATATATATATTAAACCCATTTCCATTACAATGGTGGTCACTTTTAATCAAATTGATTGCGCATAAAAGGGTAAGATCAAAAGTACATGAATAGCATGTGGGCTGGGTTGTTGCCATGTAATGCCCTTTATTAAAAATGGAAACTATTTGAGGGAGCACCTCCTGGTGGTTTCTGGAGATGAGGAGAGTGTTGTTGTAATGGATCATAGTCGTCGATTTGTTGTGACTGGTTTGAATATACTTCCCACCGGAATCATTCGGTTGCTTATTCTCCATGCAGTTTGTGCCATCAGGGTACCTTTGGATCAATGCTTGATCATGAGGATCGTTGATTACTGGCACAATATTTTCCAATTCTGTTTTCACATTTCTTCTCTAGATTCAGATACTCATGTTTATTTCATGGACTTTAATTGATAAGATTGTTCATAAAAATTCAAGTGTACAAATCACAATAACGATCTTGGAGAAGAAAAGGCACAACCTGTTTGTGTGGTGCTTCCATAGCTAGGGCTCTAGCTTCTACATCCTTAGCTAAATGTTGTGCATCCTTAGCTGGTAATAATGGTTTCCTGTAAGTGGATTGAAACTGTTTCTCAGACCCAGGGAAAGAAGGCATAAGAAAGTCAAAAAGTGACCATAGCTCCATAACATTATTCTGAATTGGTATTCCACTCAAAATAAGATGGTGTTCTGCCTTTAACTGTTTCATTTTCTACTTTTCATTCCTTATTATGTGACCTTCATCTAAAATACGATAATTCAAAGAATGTGCCCCCCTGAAATCCATGTCTTTGCGAATGATATTTATTAGCATCAACATATTCATGATATTTATTCATCTCTTTTCCTCAAATAAGCTACATTTCTCGACATTTACATCTTCTATAAAATTTCATAATTGTCTTCTAGCACAAATGTCATAATACACTCTCAATTTAACAACAATAAGAAATTTTCCCAATTTAGGATATACCCTCAATTTAAAGGAAGAGAGCTTGATCAAGAAATTTGACATGAGCCTCTAATCTCTTTCATTCAAGTAGTATATCATCAAAGTCTACCACGTCACTCACTTCATTAATTGACTGCAAAAGAAGAATTCACTTCATTATGCTTCTTTCACCAAGAGTTCACCAATAAGCAGATTTAACACCATTAATAAACAATGATCTCTGTTGCAAGAAAAATGGACAAAATTTTTCTTGCAAATTCTTCTTGAAGTTCTTGTTACAATGCCATTCCGGTCAGAAAAACATCAAAAGAAAACCAAGAAAAAGATAATCTAAAACTCCAGAAATTCTAATAAATTCACATTTTCATTGGAGGCATAACTTATTTCAACCTTTTTCATTGAGCGTGACGTTGTAATAAATCTCAATATTTGGTTTAAGTTTTTGTAACACGGGGAATATGATTTAATTCTCAAATATATGCCATATGTATACATTTAGTTTTGAAAACTAGTCTCCCACCGTTGTAAACTGAAATGTGTTTTGCTATTTTATATAGCCCATTTGCTTATAATATAGCCCATTTTTCTTATAACTTAATGCACTGAAAATTATATTGGACCTTGTGGGCTCCTCCATTGACTGGCTGTTGTGGTGCTGTATTTGAGAAATTTGACTTTGCCAGAATTTACCACCGAAAATTTACGAAGTTTTTTTGCAAAACTGTCATTGAAAGAACCCACGAAATCCTATACAAGATGAATGTATATTACAAGATGGTGAATGAGAGTATTTTATAAATTATATACAATATGCATGTATATTACCAGATCCTCCTAATCTAAAAAATTTACTTATCTTAAATACAGAATCCTTCCACTTAATTCTTTGCGGAAATTAAATCTCCAATTGCAAAACACATATGAAGAAAAATCAATCACACATAAACACAGTTGTTTAACGGGAAAGCTTAAAGCTAAAAACCCCAACTATCATATATTATGTATATCAATGGATCATGTAATAATCTCATACAAATCTTAGTACATCAAGCTCTCAGTACAATCAACAATCATTACACACTGTCATGCAGAAATTTGCATATCTATGCAACAATTTCTTGCCTCATGACATCCTGCCTCCATTGCACAATCCCTACTGAGGAAGACCCCTGAATGAATTCGAATTGGCCTTACCTTGACTGAAAAATCCTCATTTGCATCTCCAATGTGTGTTAGATACATTTAATGCATCACTATAGTCACAACAGAAAGTCCCTCTCACCCTTTCACCTATCTCTCCACTGGGTCTCCACTGGAACTGACATGCAAGTAGTTGACAATTGAATTTGTTTAGTTGCAAGTGAGTCTCTAGTTATGAATTAATTTAATAATTAATTCACTAAAATCTCACTAGTGTATCTTCAGTTAGAACTAGATACAACTATCACAACTGAGTTTAACTCCATTAACTGAGTTAAACTGAATAACAACTCCCATAGCTACTCTTCCAACTCTGTCACAACTCTGCGACTTCAGTTCTAACTGAGTCCTCCATGGATGAGTCACCAACCACCCTAGGAATTGCGTAATTCCTTCAACCCACTGATTTTTCAAATATGTTCACTGAAATAAAGTGCTCCAAGAGAATAGGTTGATATTTATTATTGGATTATTCTTAAGGGCTAATAATAATCGACATGCATTTATTTTTATATTAGCGATCTATAAATAGACTTCGCCCAATATTCTAAAAATAGAATCTCATCTATTTTTCCAACTTGATCAACCATCTACAAACAGCATCCTGCAATTTATAGAATATGCTCACCATGTCTAAAAATAGACATACACATAAAAATAGCCTGCGGGCCCCACTTAGTGAAGGTGCTTAATTTTCACTGAGCTCATCATCTTGTTGAATCTCAACACTCCCTCTCAACAAGATAGGGATTATCCTTCACCTCGATCCTGCCTCTATGGTATTCGAATTTGCTCCTGGTGAGTGCCTTCGTTAGAATATCTGCATCTTGATCTTCCATAGGAATGTACTGAAGCAACATGATCTTTCGCTGCACAGAATCTCTAATATGATGATATGAGATATCAATATGTTTAGATCTATCATGAAACACAGGATTAATAGATATTTTAATGCAACTCTAATTATCACAATGTATCACTGTAGGATCTAAATGAGAACCGAACAAACTGACTAGGATTTTCCTCATCCAGACAGCCTCACATGTAGGTTGACTTGATACCATGTATTTTGCTTCAGCTGAACTAAGTGCCACGGATCTTTGTTTCCTACTGTACCAAGAAAATACTATAGATCCGATACTGAAAAACCCTCCTGATGTTCTCTTCTGTCCGTTGGGCTGCCTGCCCAATCTGCATCACTAAAGCCATGCAACTTCACCTCATCCATCTGTCTGTACCATAAGCCATACTTAGATGTGCCCCTGAGATATCTCAGGACATGCTTGCATGCCTTCAAAAAGATCTTGGTAGGATTAACCGTCGCTTCACTAAGCTGGTTCACCACATAGCATATGTTCAGTCTTGTAATAAATAAATACATGAGCGAACCCACCAACTGTCGATAGACAGTAGCATCCACTACCTCTGCCGATGTAGCATCCTCTTTTCTCCAATTTCCTGGAAGAGGAGTATCCGTGGGCTTGTAGTTCTGCATGTGAAACTTACCGAGTATCTCTCGAGCATACTTTCCTTGAGACACAAACAGTTCACCTTCTCGCTGCCATATTTCCAATCCAAGGAAATAATGAAGGAGGCCCAAATCCTTCATCTAAAAATCCTTTGCAAGGTCTTCCTTGCATGAGTGTATCAACTGCTCATCACCCGTTAGTAGTAAATCATCAACATAAAGAACAATGATTAAAATCTTACCCTCCACCAAAATTTTTTATAGGTTTGCATCCGCCTCACTATTGGTGAAGCCAAGTCTAGTGAAATAGCTTTCGATCCATGTGTACCAAGCATGGGGTGCTTGTTTCCACCCATACAACGCTCTTTTGAGTCTGAACACATGTGACTCGCTGCTAAAGTTCTCAAATCCTTCAGGCTTCTCAATGTACACTTCTTCCTCAATGATCCCATTAAGGAACGTAGTCTTCACATCCATCTGATGAATGTGTGAACCCATCTGTGCTGAGAGAGAAAGGATGGTCCTTATGGAAGAATATCGTGCGACAGGTTCAAAGGTTTCTTCATAATCAATCCCCTCGATCTATGAGAAGCCTTGGGCAACAAATCTTGCTGTATACTTCTTGATGCTCCCATCAGCAGCTTTTTTTACCTTGTAGATCCATCTTGAACCTACCACTGATTTACTAACCGACCTTGGAACAATCTCCCAAACATTGTTTCTGACAATGGAGTCATACTCCTCCACCATGGCATCTACCCATGTGGGCTCCTACACTGCTTCCTCAAAGTAATATGGCTCTGTCACGATACACTTGCTCATGAGAGCCATGTATCCAATGAATTGATCAGGTGACTCTCTGTCTGCGTTGTGATGTAGGGACTCCTACATTCTATGCCACATCAAGCTTCATCCTCTAAGATTCTGTGGTACACCTTCTACTTGTTTTGATGTTTGGCTTTGCATGAGTAGATTCCTCTACTCCATGATCCTTCTCCTGTGGCTGATCCACATCTTGAGGCTCATCTTTGGGAACAACAAGTTCCTCCTCTGCATGCAAGTGTAGCTCCCTCTCAAGCATAGCTCGTGCAGCACCCACGATCGTTTTTTTCTTTCTCTCGACGACCCCATTCTGCTGTGGGCTATGAGGCGCTATGAGTTCTCTTCAAATTCCTTCTTTGCTACAAAATTATTTGGCCTCATTCGAGATATATTCACCACCATTATCACTCTGCATAGCCTTCACTTGCTTCCCCGACTCTTTCTCCACCAATGCTTTAAACTCACAAAACTTTGAGAATTTTTCACTCATATTGTGCATGAAGAAGATCCAGGATCTATGAGAATAGTCATCAACAAATATAACATAATACTTGTGTTTTTCTATTGAAGAAACTGAGAAAGGTCCACACACATCTGTGTGAATTCTCTCCAGGATCACCAAAGCACGATTCTCCTTCTCATGAAAGGTGGTATTTACAAAATTACTCATAGTACATCCATTGCACTGATATGACTGCGCAAGAGTACCCTTGGGAAGTCTAGTAGAAATCTGCTGCAAAATATTCAAGGCACCATGGTGAATATGACCCAATCTTTTGTGCCATAATTCGCCCTCATCCCGGCTCACCACTTCTTCTGCTTTTCCCATCATTGGAGCGCAGCCATCTACCTCCAGTTTGTAGATATTCTTAACTCTAGTTCCTATCCTCTTGGTTTTACCTGTTGTTCTATCTCACAGGAAGGCTTTTCCCTTGCTGAAAACAATGTCATAACCTCTGTCCTCCAACATTGCGACCAAAACGAAGTTCTTCTTCAGACCTAGAACATGCATAACATCTTTCAACATAAACGGTTTACTTGAATCCCTCTCAAAGGTAATGGTTCCAATGCCGATCGCACTGTATCTACCATCGTCGCCCATCTTTATATGCATTTGGAGATCTTTCTCCTCTAAGTCGCTAAACAACTCCTTCTCTCCTGTCATGTGGAAGGAAGCACCACTATCAAGATACCACACTGATCCCATTGCACTTGAAACCAAGCATGCGATAAAAGAGAAATAAAGTTCAAATTGTGAGGCAAGAGCCTCTCCCGCTGCAGCTCCAGCAGCCTTCTTATTATTCTTTTTCTGTGTGCATTTAGTGGCGAGATGCCCATGTTTGTGAAAATGAAAACACTTCAGTTTGGACAAATCCAGCTTCTTGCCTTTAGCCTCGGATTTTGGATAGGATTTATTCCCTTCCCTTTCCTTTCTTTGGAAGCCAAAGTGCAATTCTCTTCATCATCATTCTTCGATGAAGAGCCATCCCTAGTACTTCGCCTTATCTCCTCCTGCACTAGATCCGACCAAAGTCGCTCCCAATCCGGCAGTTTCTCCTATTCATTGACAGAGTCCTGAGAACTGTGCCAACTCTTCGGTAACCCAAGGAGAGCCAAGCTCACCAATTCATTATCCACAACTGTAATTCCCACACTCCCCAGCTCATCCCTACATTAGACAAACTTCGTGAGATATTTTGGAATACTGTCACCCTTCTCCATTTTGATTTTTCTGAGCTTATCTTTCAATGCCAACTTCCTATGGTTGCTGCTGCTTTCGAAAATATATGTCAAAGCCTTCCACATTTTAAATGGAGTGACTTTCCTGTGAAGGCTTGACAATATGGTCCTTCACACATTCCAACAAAATTCTTCTTGTCTTTGCTACATTCTTTTGCCATGCATCAAGTAATGCAGCATCGCTAGTATTAGGCTTAGGAACATCGCTATCAATGAACTCCTTGAGACATTATCTTCAAGCACTGCCTCCATCTTGTCCTTCGAGGCTATGTAGTTCAAGCTACCCTCAAGGGCATACTCCAACCGCAACCCATTGAAAGCCATTTCAATGAATACTAAATTTTCGCACCAAGAAATTTCTGCAGCAAATTCGAATTGTCCACCAGCACAAAACGCAGCACCGCTTCAATATTGCAATCTCCAATGATTATCACTGCTCTAATACCATGTAGAAATTATATACAAGATGCATGTATATTACCGGATCCTCCCGATCTAAAAAATTTACTTATGTTAAATACAAAATCCTTCCGCTTAATTCTTTGTGGAAATTAAATCGCCAATTGCAAAACACATATGAAGCAAAATCAATCGCACATAAACATAGTTGTTTAACGGGAAAGATTAAAGATAAAAAACCCAACTATCATATATTATGTATATCAATGGATCATGTAATAATCTCATACAAATATTAGTACATCAAGACCTAAGTACAATCAACAATCATTACACACTGTCATGCAGAAATTTGCATATCTATGCACCAATTTCTTGCCTCCTGACAACCTGCCTCCACTGCGCAATCGCTGCTGAAGAAGACCCCTGAATGAATTCGAATTGGCCTTGCCTTCACTACGCAATCCTCATTGGCATCTCAAATGTGTATCATATGCATTGAATTCATCACTATAGTCACAACAGATAGTCCATCTCACCCTTTCACCTATCTCTCCACTGGGTCTCCACTGGAACTGACATGCAAGTAGTTAACTGTTGTATTTTTTTAGTTGCAAGAGAGTCTCTAGTTATGAATTAATTTAATTATTAATTCACTAAACTCTCACTAGTGTTTCTTCAGTTATAAATAGATACAAATAGCACAACTGAGTTTAACTCCATTAACTGAGTTAAACTGAATAACAACTCCCATAACTACTCTCCCAACTATGTCACAAATCTGTCACTTCAGTTCTAACTATGTCCTCCATGCATGAGTCACCAACCACCCTAGGAATTGTGTAATTCCTTCAGCCCACTGATTTTCCAAATATGTTCACTGAAATAAAGTGCTCCAAGAGAATAAGTTGATATTTATTGTCGGATTATTATTAAGGGCTAATAATAATCGACATGCATCTATTTTTAGATTAGCAATCTATAAATAGACTTCACCCAATCTTCTAAAAGTAAAATCTCACCTATTTTTCAAACTTAATCAACCATCTACAAACATCATCCTGCAATTAATAGAATATGCTTACCATGTCTAAAAATAGACATACATCTAAAAATAGCTTGCAGGCCCCACTTAGTGAAGGTGCTTAATTTTCACTAAGCTCATCATCTTGTTTAATCTCAACAAGTATAGAAAAATTGCAAAGATTTATGGAGCACAATTAAGGAATTTAGTTCTCATAATCACACAGGAATATTTCATCAATATTTTAATTAAACGAATTCATAAGCTTATCAAAATCACATCCAAATCGTCATGACTCTATATTAATTTTCCTTGAAATAATACATTCATCAATGAGGCACTGTAATTATATTTTAGGAATAAAGCGTTTCTTGCCAAAATTCTAAACCCTTGTTCAATGTCATATGGCTATTCATATAGGGCCTTGGAGAGAGCCCATTATAAAAAATTATTCATTTATTTATTTGTTACAGTACATGATCATGTCAAAAACTAAGTGTGCTTTGTAGCACACTGGATTAGCAAAAAACTAAACAAACTGACTAAAAACATAATAATTACATAAAACGTGGGAAATAAAAGTGTCAGATATACACGATCAGGAAATATTCATTTGTGGTAGGGAGGTGATGGAGGTTGCATTGAGGGTTAAATGATTCACACGACAAGTGGGTTAACGAAATGTTCACACCTCTGCCACAATATTGGAGACGGTGGAGGAACCTACAAGTAGAGCTGATATGTGATCCTAAGAGTGGTCAGCCCGGAATAGTCCAACCTGGAGTGGAACAGATTCTTCTCCAATCCTAAGAGTTGGAATTCCCTCTTTAGATAATTCACCATCATTTTACCTTTCATAGTGGTCATTCTTTGATGAGTGGAGTCCACCTTACTCTTGGCCTCAACCAACCTCTGGTTGTATTGCTCCCACAACATTAATTCTTCTCCAATATACCAACAACTAGGCAATCCTAACCCAGTGATCCTTTCAAACTCAAATTTGAAGGTTTCAAGATCTCTAATCACTACATCGAGGAAGTATTTGGCCGTATATATAGCCTCATCTTTTTGTACGACCCTCATGATCTCCATAATGGTGTTGACCCTGTCCACCATGCCTATAGGCCTTACCTCATTGATTGGTCTTTTGTTGATGCACTTGATGAACCTTTTATCAATTTGAGGGTTCTTTTCTCCATCCTCCTTGTTTGATATGAGGCAGAATTCATATTCTTTAATGGTGGCCTTCTATTCATGCAATAGGGTTATATCCTCCCAGTGTTTCTGTTGTCACTATCATGAGACAGTTCCTCATTGTGGGGAACTAGTTCCCAACAGATCTTGAGATTGATTTAAAACAATTAAAATCAATGGATGGAAGGGAAAACCTTGAGAGTCTTCTAGTCTAAAAACCGTAGCCTTCCAAAGAAGAATGTACAGAGAAGATATGAGAGTTGGAGAGTGTTGGATTAACGGAATGGATGGAAGAAAAATAGGAAAAAAAAATCAAATTAGGCACTTAAGAATCTGAATTTAAACTACTACAGAAAGAATGATGTGAGACTGAGAAATTTTGAATGGAATTCCTGGATGTGGAACAGTTCATTAAAGGCTTTGAGATTAATTTCCATTAGCACAATTAAGTAAATTCATTAACAACTAAAAAAATAAAGCACTAGTTGAGTCCTACACTATCCAGGAGAAGAAAAACATACATGTATGTGGAAACACAACAGAAAACAATGACTACGATTTCTCAACGATGAAATCAAACTACAGTATCATATTCATATTTCAGAAAAAACTTTTGTTTACATTTCCATTCATGGATCACAGTGTCCTTCCAAATCCCACCAATGTCTCTAGTCTTTTATTCTTGTTCCTAGCCCTAACTCTCTAACTGTTATAATCAATTTCAACATTGATTCTCAAATAGTTTCAAAACTACCATTTCATGAAAAGATTTTAAAAATATAAAGTTACAGAAATAAATTTATTTATATATATATATATATATTAAACCCACTTCCATTACAATGGTTGTCACTTTTAATCAAATTGATTGCGCATAAAAGGGTAAGATCAAAAGTACATGAATAGCATGTGGACCGGGTTGTTGCCACGTAATGCCCTTTATTAAAACTGGAAACTATTTGCGGGAGCACCTCCTGGTGGTTTCTAGAGATGAGGAGAGTGTTGTCGTAATGGATCATAGTCATCGATTTGTTGATGACTGGTGTGAATATACTTTCCACCGGAATCACTCGGTTGCTTATCCTCCATGCAGTTTGTGCCATCAGGGCACCTTTGGATCAATGCTTGATCATGAGGATCATTGATTACTTGGACAATATTTTCAAATCTCATTTTGACATTTCTTCTCTAGACTCGGATACTCATGATATTTATTCATCTCTTTTCCTCAAATAAGCTAGATTTCTCGACATTTACATATTCCAGAAAATTTCATAATTGTCTTCTAGCAATTATATGGAACGAAGAAATCATGCACAAATGTCATAAGACACTCTCAATTTCGCAACAGTAAGAAATTTTCCCAATTTAGGATAGACTCTCCAACTTGATCAAGAAATTTGACATGAGCCTGCAATCTCTCTCATTCAAGTAATATATCATTAAAGTCTACCACGTCACTCACTTCATTAATTGACTGCAAAAGAAGAATTCACTTCATTATGCTTCTTTCAGCAAGAGTTCACCAATAAGCAGATTGAACACCATTAATAAACAATGATCTCTGTTGCAAGAAAAATGGACAAAATGTTGCTTGCAATTTCTTCTTGAAGTTCTTGTTACAATGTCATTCCGGTCAGAAAAACATCGAAAGAAAACCAAGCAAAAGATAATCCAAAACTCCAGAAATTCTAATAAATTCACATTTTGATGGGAGGCATAACTTATTTCAACCTTTTTCGTTGAGCGTGACGTTGTAAGAAATCTCAGTGTTTGGTTTAAGTTTTTGTAACACGGAGAATATGATTTAATTCTCAAATATATGCCATATGTATACATTCAGTTTTGAAAACACTCTCCCACCTTTGTAAACTGAAATGGTTTTTGCTATTTTATATACCCATTTGCTTATAATATAGCCCATTTTGCTTATAACTTAATGCACCGAACATTATATTGGACCTTGTGGGCTCCTCCATTGACTGGCTGTTGTGGTGTTGTATTTGAGAAATTTGACTTTGCCAGAATTTACCACCGAAAATTTACGACGTTTTTTTGCAAAACTGTCATTGAAAGAACCCACGAAATCTCTAAAACCGTTCAAAATTTCTACAAAATTCTCGCAATGAAGTCAATATGGGTTGTTCTGCATATAACCCAGATCGCGGATTTCTGCAATTTTGCTTCGTTTTCCTTAAATAAGCAATCTAAATTCACCTCCTCTGGCCACCTGATACCTTATATTAAGAGCTTTATTTGATGGAGTACAACAGTCGAATGATATACTATGGTGCTCAGGTTGTGAGTTTAGATGGTTGACTTGGAAATTGGGCCATCACGGCCAATATTTATATAAATATACTCTTCTTTCATAAAGAAGTCGAGAGCATGAGCAGCAGGAGGCATGCAATTCCTTTCAATGCACCAGCATCATTTGTCTCATCGAATGATAGACTTTCGTGCTCAGGTTGCGAGTTTTGATAAAGAAGTCGAGAGCATGAGGAGCAGGAGGCGTGCAATTCCTTTCAGTGCACTAGCATCACTTGTCTCATCCAATGAGCTATAAATATGTGGAGCTTGAGATAGCACAAGGCCCATAACTCCACTAGTAGCATGGAAATGATCATAGACCAGAGTAGCATCTTCTTCTGCACACACCAACTGGACATAAATTCTTTTGCGGTAGAGCCAATACTTGAACTAGATCTCGAGTAAGATCATTAAAGATCGAAGAACGTAAAATGTTGTCATTTGAAAAATTATGTATGAGTTACATTGAATTCAAGAGGATGTATCTCTTGGGATTATCATGGTTTGAGTATCCCTCAAGTGGTTTTGATTGATTATGCAATTTAAGTTTTAGCAAGTCAAAGACATCAGCTAATACTGATATTGCTAAGTGCATGCTCCTAGGAGAACCAGCAACTTTATCCAAATATCAAAACCCTTCTGATTTACCCAGCTGGAGCAACAAAGATAACATTTTGGATTTTAATCGTGACATGAAGCAATTATATATATTGCATCTTTGAAATTCTACACTTTCAACTTCAGTATTGATGCTGTTAAATAAAGTACACTGCCATTTTGGCTAAAAATATTTTCTTGAAAAAGAAACATGATGCTTATTATTAATAGCTCATGTAAAAATATATTTCCCAGAAAACCCGGATGTATTTCCTTTGTAGAGATATTATAAAATATCGACGGGTGTTATTAGGCTTTGTAAATCTATTCATGTGTTAGAGTTTTTTTTTTAATCTTTGACTTTTTAGTTGGAAAAAATAAGCTTTTTTTTAATCTTTGACATTTTAGTTGGAAAAAATAAGCTACAACAGGTTCCTTATCTAGTTAATGGTTTCGTTCCAAACTAGTTGTTTGCCTGGGCATGAAGGGCATATTTCCTTTTAGTTTCCCCTTTAGCTCAGTTACCTCTTGATTCACATCCTGTAGGTTCATGTTGATGACCTCAGAATTCGTTTTGGCAAACTCGAGTTTCCTCTCTTTCTGGGCTAAGATTTCTTATGCAACATCCAATTCTCTTTGCATTTTCTTAAGCTCTTCTTTGGAGAGTTGGAACTCAGTCGTGGCTTTGGTAAGTTGCTCAGTGGGATTTTGAGGATCCCCGGGTACAACCATTGTACATGTGTGGGAATATATTTTCCTCCATAGCTCTGTAGCCTGCTACTTGAGAAGTATTATCTCGTTATTTTTGTTGATTATATCTTGGGACAGGATCTCTTTCTCTGCTTCCACCTAGGAAATTTCCTGGGTCTGCAAATGCTCACTGCTTGGCATTTTCAGTTTGCGCCTCAACTCCTGAATTTCCTTCTTGGAAATTTTAATAAGAGCTTCAACAGTTGTTCTATCTACAGGATTCACCCCCCATTTTCACAATCAACTCTTTATAACTCGCATTCTGCATATTGAGGGCCCTGGAGTTGGATTTTTCTTGTTTCAATCTAGTAGCAGCCTTTTCCAGTAATTTCTCTGCCTTGTCAATAGTAATTGCATTCTTACTGAGCTCATTGCATAGCATTTCCCCAACTTGTTTGTGAAAATTTACCTTATCTTCCAAGGGAACACGTCCTAGATCCAGCGAGACATCTAATAATTTAAACTGTAAACCTGAAGGAAAGAATTGTGACAATGGATTCTGTAATGAAAAATTCATTTGATTTTGCTCCAAATCCATGGCAGCCATGCACCTGGTGTGATATGACTCCAAATGAAGTGTTATGTTCTTCTGCATCTCCTCTCTTACCTTCTTATTCCTTTCCTTAATGGCCCTTCCAGCAGGCCAGCTTGATTGAGTAGTAGTTGTTCTATCTCTAACACCCAAAATAGTTACCTCTGAGCAGGATGAGGCAAAAACTGGTGAAGGCTCCTCCAAAATGACTTGAAAACCTGGCAGGTTTGGTCCTATGTCTATTAGCCTTGTCTCAAATTATTCCTCTTCGAGCTCCTGAGTCCTTCACTTTTTACTCACATGTAATTCCTCCATCTCGATTTCATTAGCTTGGTCAATGGCGCATTTTGGCGGCTTGTCATTGGCACGTCCTTAGAAGTTGGCATCTCGATCTCCATCTCTGTATCCAAAGGCCATGAATAAAAATTAGATTTCCATTTGATTCTAGGTTTGGGTTCATGTACATTGGTCGAAGCATTTATATTTTCTCTCCTTCAGTCAATGACACCCTTAGGATCATAATGTCAAATATCTCCCTGTTGGAATTTCATCTTTCTGAGAAGATCCTTAACTCCTTTGAAAACCTATCTTGAGTTGATAATAAAAGGCCCTATAGTGCTTCCCAATTTAAATATATACACCTTCTTTTCAGGAACAAAGTGGAGTTGGTCTGCATTAAGGCTCTGCCTAAGGAATTCTAATGCAAATATCCTCATAGGCATGAGCACTAGAAAGTGATATGGGTGAAGCTCACAACCATAAACTCTTATTTCTATATAATCCTCGAGCAAGTACCAATATCCTACACAAATATTTGTTCTGTGCTGGAGTAGCTCTTTTTGTTTTTGGAAAATTATGGGAGGAGGTGCACAATGAATGATTTTGTATGCAATGGAATGTATGTTGATATGAAAGCAGAGTAACGATCAGTGTTCGGCCTCTTCTTGACTACGATATCCCAGTCAAATACAGAATTGAGCTGCTTGTTGCAGGTAACCCTATTCGCACCCAGACATTTGAATTCCTCGGCATGTGAGTACACAAACAAGTAGAACAATAGTGAATAGTACCGGAAGCGGGATGTAGTGTAAAAATTGTGTAATTCGAACCTTATGGCAAACAACTAGGCTGGGATATCAAAAAGGTATTCTCGTTGCATCGTCACATTCAGAAACCTGAGGGAGGATTTGTTGGCCAATTTGGCATCATCCTACTGAGAAAACATGAAATTAAGGAAAGAATGGTTTGGATAGGTTCAGAAAACAAGGAGACAAGGAATTTGGCTATCACTGGTAAGTTATGTGAGCCTAGAGATAGAATTACCTACAGAAGGGACTGTTGTTTCTCAGTTGCGAGGCTGACACAGTGATACATGAGGGTAACATTGGTGAATTGTTGCAGCTCAGGAGAAGTAGGAAAATCCATAGCCTTCTAGATTATTTCACGAGTGACCTCGATTACCTTATTCCCTTTGAAAGAGATGAAGTACTCCTTATGCTCAATGTAAGTTCCCGCAAGCCAGGATATGAATTTTTGGAAGTAGTGCAGAGTAGGGGTGATCTGGTAATAGAGGCTAGAGTCGACCGCTCAGAAATACTCTTTCCCTCTTCTATGATATCCAATTAGGTAGAAACACTAGTCGACGAGGTGATAGACACAAATGGGGTCGTCAAACTAGGCTTTCTATGTCCATGATAGGCACAGGGCTAGAAGTAGACTTGACCTCACAGGTTTTTGGGGTTTCAAGAGATTTCTTCTTCATCTTGCAAGTGCTCAAACAGAATTACAGGTGGAAAAGGGATGTGGTAATACATGGTGGTCATGGATGAGGTTTAAAGCGACGTATCGATGGAGTTCTTGAGCAGCTTGACGTTCGAATAATTTCATATGCAAGCGCTTGGTGGGAGGAATTGTTTCTCGAACCAGAGAGTATAAACCTGGGTTATGAGGCGGGAAATATCATATATATGGCTGGAGGAGGTAATGGTAGGATGACGTTGCATGATGTCATCGGGGGGAACATGTGTCTCAGTTGGATGGGATGAGGGTAATGGCTAGATGGACGAGGCAAGGCCCATTACCTTACAGTTATATTTGCACTGCACTCACTTGTTGTAGGTTTCTACGGGTTGGACCATGTTGTGGGTGGTCCCCTCCAACCTTGGCAGGTCGGTTGGTGTGCCAGTGGACCCTCTCTTTACCCCACGTAATTAATTTGTACCATCAGATTATCTATTTACTATTTAACGTTGGGGAATCCAAATAGCTTAACCTTCGCACGCTTTTCCCCGTTGATCTAGTTCTGGGGAGCTTCTAGGTGGAGATGAACATTGATCTTCCTAAGGGTTGCACGACCTTTAACCTCCTCCTACCCTCATATATAATTTTTAGATTTTTTAAATACTCTGCTATGTGGTTTGGTGAAAATAAGGATCTACCAAGTATGGTTTTGTGTTGTGTCACCTTCCCTATGAGCACTAGGGTTCAAATAGGCTTTGAATATGGAAAATTAACAATCTACGACTTTGGTTAGCCACATCAATGATGTTTTTATCCCCATGTGAAAATATATCTGGCGACAACAATGTGCACTGTAAATATGAGGCCTACCGCCCTCATTCTGTAGGCAATCTCTCTTGAGATGCTCCTTACCACCTGTCCAACACTGCAATTGTCCCTTACCATCACCTTTATTATTTTGTTCTCCAATATGAGGTCCATTGAACTCTTGTAAGGTGAAACATTGTCTTTCTCACGTGAATCCTGATATCTTGTTCTCTTTGGTTGCCATTTACCTTTAGCTTTATCTTTCCATTTCCAACCTTGTTGAGACTCTGTCTTGTGCTTCGATTTCTATTAACACTTATTCAATTTCCCATTGAATTCCTCAAGTGACCGGGGATCATCATACTCAATCCGATTTCTAAATTATAATGGAAATCCATTGACAAATATCTGAAATTTGGCTTTGCCATCTTAAAGATATGGTGCATACCTCAACAACTCTAGGAACTTGGTCCTATACTCCTCATCCATCATCGACCCCATCTTTATCTCATAAAATTCCTTAGCTTCACTGTCACAATACCTCTATGAAAGAGATTTATTCCTGAAAAGTATCATGAATTCATGCGAGCTCAACTCCTCTATCCCGATGTCTCTAACTCGCTTCACATCTTCCCACCGGATGTATGCTTTCCCTTTAAGACTGAATATAGCTATTATGGCCTTCATTTTTTCTGTGTAATCATGCAGCTCAAAGAACTTCTTCATCGTGAATAGCCATGCATCTACATCCTCTGACTTCTTAAAATCCCCATAAAAGGTAGGTAGCTTTTATTTTTTGAACTCATTTGTAAAATATCCCCTATCACTCCTCCAGTAAGGATGATAACGATGATGACCATGATACCTGTTAGAAGTAGAACTAGAATAGAACCTATGTCCATCACCTCTCCTATATGGTGTGTCCAATAACTTACCATATTTGTTTGTGTCATCTCTATCCTACCTATTCCCACATTGATATCTACTACCATATGCACCATTAGTCCAATCCTCCTACTCATGGATGATCCTAAGCAGTCCCTATCTCTACAAGTCTAAAAAAATCTAAAGGATAGCTACATTAACCTCTGCTTGTTTCCCCTGTTCCTGAATGACTATCATTATCTTCTTTGCAACTTGTTATTTATGCCTTCAAACTTATCAATGTTTCTATTAAGCCAGAAGTGTTCCCACCACCATGTTGCTCATCTGATCCATAGGGAGAGTCTTGTGAAATGTAGTCTACCATCTTGTTAGTCATCTTTCATCTCCTTCCTGCAAGTATACCATCTTAGGTTAAACCAAAATATAACATAATCAACATACCTTAGGATATATAAGGGGAGGATATATCATCTTCAAGAGCAACCAGACTATCACAATACATGTATAAACATAATAATAGCATTATATAAACATCATCTCAACCATCATCTAGTTACCATGCATGACTATACCAACCACATACCCTGACCCCTTGCACGAAAACTATAACTATGTCAATGTATGCATAATGACGTATAGACACTGACATGCATAACAAGTACATAATCGAAATGCACTCACGAAAAATACATCTAACAGCAACACCATCTACTTTCACATGGCTACACAACTGTAACAATGACCACCACCATGCAATCAAAACAAGCACATACACCACAAGCATAAATAACACATATGCAATTGGCATGTATGCATGAAAAACCCATTCTACCCATCCAGTCCAAGGGGTGAACCATGCTTTGATACCACTCGGTAACACCCTCCTCCCAAATTTACCCAAGCTAACCAATCCACAATGGTAAACATGTGATGAATAATTACTATGATGTGATTCAACTCCCCATGTACAACTAAGGAAGTGGAACCGACAAAAGAAAACAATTCTGACCTTTCATAAAAGCTATAGAACCTTCAAGAGACAACCAACCCTTTTAGGTACCCAACCCGTAAGACAACTAGCCATTTTTTTTAGTTAGATCCCAGTCGCTCCCATGAAAAGCCATGCATGCGACTAAGACTCTCTAGTCACTCCCACAACAAGGCATGCATTTGAGTGTGCCAATTCTCTGTCAGTTATGAGCCAGTGACCTAGGATTTTGTGCCACTTTTTTAGGGCTGCGTCTTAGGCCTCTGCCCATAACTTCATGAACTTCCAAAATTGATAAATAACAATGAATTAAAGCTACTAATACAAACATTGGTATAAGGAATTGACCTAACCCCTACTAGCCATGATAAGCATTTCGGCAAACATATCACAAAAATGTAATCTATAGGTCAAAACCAAAAATTGAAGCATAGGGGTCTCAAAATTATCTCAGAATTCCAAAATTGATAAATAAAAATGAATTAAAGCTACTAATACAAACATTGGTACAAGGACTTGACCTGAACCCTTCTACCCATGAAAAGAATTTTGTCAAACATATCACAAACATGTAATCTACAGGTCATAACCACATATCTTAGCATAGGGGTCTCATAATTATATGAGAATTGTCAAGAATAATTGATTCCTTATCATAATAACTACATTAACATATATTAGGTCATATAACCATTCACATTTCATGTCCTAATCAAATCATGATGAGAGCCATAAACAAATTTTTTCATGAACCATGCTTATAACCAACAGAATAACAATAGTAGAACAACCATTAAAACTATATAGTAACAAGTAAATTTACACATAAAACACAATAGGATAAGAAATCTTATTAACATATGCAAAATCCAACCAAGCCAGGGATTTCCGCGTACCACCCGAAAATAGCTTTGGTTGAACCAAATATTTATTTCAGCCAATCACCCCCATGCCATATTCCAAGGATCAATTTGGGCCTCATAACAGAACCAATCAAGGGTTCTTCTGGCTTTACCATATATCCACAACGGATTCTTAGGCCCAAAACCCTAATCAATACAACCAGGCTTTGCCGCAATCCCATCAGATCACTAGGCCATAAAAAAAAATGGATGCCTATGTATCTCTCCACCTAAACCGTGAGGAATTATTATGTATCCACATTTAGGATTTACTGTATATCCCTCCATTCACTAGTTGAGGATTTGTTGGCCTAACGAGGCTCCACCCTCTAGGATTTAACGTATATCCCGCCATTCACCAGTAGAGTATTCCTAGGCTTAACAAGGGCATACACAATCATGATTTACCACCATCCCACCTTCATCAGTCTAGGCATTCCTAGGCCTTGTGTTTCTCCCCTTAGACCATCCCACTTAGTTTCGAAAACCATCCAGATATCTAGATCAATCAAAAGAAGATAACCCCATCACACTATGGCTATCCAAAAATGGCAAGGAAAGGATGAAAACTACTATCACACCTGGCCAAACCAATGCAAATGAAACCAAGAGAACCAAATACACAGATGCATGTACCATGCATGCAAAAACAAGAAAGGAAATCATACATGCAACTTGATACTTACAAATAATCTCGTTGTAGCCGCTTGATCTCGCTTGTCATTGCTTGATATTTTCTTCCCTTTTATTTCTTGTCCTTCCTTTTCGTTCCTTCCTCCAATGATAGAGTGATCCAAGAATGCTCTAAGTTTACAAGAGTATGAGAGAGAGAGAATAGAGAGAGAGAGATCCAAAACTGAATTGACAAAAGGTTAAACTGAAAAAATTTTGTGAATTCATCCTCAGAAGAATTTTTATTAATGATGCCTCTATTTTCTTCAATTTCCATTATTTTCCTCTTCACATGCAACATGTGACCTTTCACCTTCATTTTATCCTAATTTCCTTTATTTTCATAAATAAAATTCCAATTAATGGCACTTTACCTTTCCATATCCTTTTTCACTCCCTTTTCCAATTTCCCTGTCCATAATAAACCAAATGAACATCCACACTAGGAAGTTTTTCCCAACATTCAATGTGGAATAAGTGTCCCATGACTTTGGTCTTATTTTCCCTTTATTATCTTTATTGCATGGATTTTTGACCAGGTATGTTACATAAAAATTAGTCATTTAATTAGCGCCACCTCACCTACCTTCCACATGGCACTCGTATGGTCCCCATGTGCCACCCATGTGGCAATCCCAATCGGCCCCTCTCTCTACCACATGGCAGTAGTTTCCAACCTACTCAGACTAAACAACACCTTACAAGGCTAACACAAAATGCATATATATATATATGGTTTTTATTGAAATAGGTACATATGTGGGCCCTTTATGACCATATCTCCCCAGGAGTTAGATCTTAACCAGTATTGACACCGCTCCCCGCTGAAATCCTTTAGGGATAGTATTCTATGCTTAGGTGGAATTGCACCTTTTTCTCACAATGAAACTCTCTTTCGACCAGTAATGGACCACATTCATGCCACATAAATTTTATTTCCACTAAACAAGCCACCACATACCAAGTCACCATGGGACTTATATCCTAGGCATCTTACTATTTTCTCTATGCAAAAGCTCTAGGGTCTAGGGATCCTAGGTGATGTCATATGACGTCTCACCCTTCACTTTTAAGGGGTCCCACTTAACATTTGGCTCCTGCAAATTATGGTCTTCTCGTTATAAGAATTTTTTGGGTTTTTCTCCTCCCTGTCGAAGTTTACATGAGACTCTCGGGTTTCAGCCCCACTACCACATCATCCCAGGGATGTTACCCCAACAATTTCCTTTAATTCTCCCCTTGAGACTTTTCGGGTGTTAAGCTTCCTAAGTCATCCAATGACCATTGTTTCTTCCCCATTAAAGACCCAACTTTATCCTGCTAGAAGCATTAGGTCACAAAGTCGAATCAGAGGGTTGAAGAGGATTAAACCATTTCCTTTTGGCGCCCTATACTTTGGGCTTAAAATAGTTCTATACCTGCACTTAGCGACCACTTATTAAGTGTACAAGGCTTTAGCTCAGGCCTTCTGTACATAATCATTGACATACATACATGAGATATTACATCCTATCCCTTTTGAGCTTTACTAAAACACAGTCATGTCCATAGGCCATTGTTTGTCTGTGATCATAGATATGTACACACACTCGCACACACACACCACTATCCCTTCTGAGATTAAACAGGAAAATGCATCCCATTACATGTAGTCACATATTTATCAATATTGTAAGGTTTCATATACACCATTAGACTAAGTTTCGAATCTTAGGGTAAACACAGATATCATTTAAACAAGGTAATTCACCCGATAACTCAACCAATTATTGAGGTTACAATACAATCCATAAATAATCATAGAAAAACAATTATTTCCTTTAAAATAAGTTTACACAGTATTCACATTCCTATTTTATGAATGGAGTCCTAATTTCATATAATGAATGCAACATTCAAGAAACACTAAACACACACACAAAACATTTAGACCGAGGAGCATAGATAAACACTTATCTTATTCAACACAATGGTTTTCCAACTAGTAGTGGGACTCGAAATCTCCACCCAATCATAGATAAGATATAACCATAGCTACTTGTAGTTGTCTGTAACAACCCTAGTGAAAAATCCATGTAATAAACGTTAAAAATAATAATCATAGTTGATGGGACACTTTTTCCAAGATGAATGGTGTTAAAAACATCCTAGCGGGTGTTCATTTCGGTTAATATGGCTAAACGAAATTGGAAAAGGTAATGGAAAAGGCATTGGAAAGGCATGAGGCATTAATTGGCATTTTATTTATGAAAATAAAGGAAATTAGGAGAAAAGGGAGATGAAAAGCCATAGGTTGCATGTGAGGAGGATAATGGAAGAAAATAATGGAAATTGAAGAAAATAGAGGCCTCGTTGATAAAAAGGCTTCTGAGGATCAATTGGAAATATTTTTTATTAATCCTTTTCTCACAGTTATGACTCTCTTTCTATTCTCTCTCTCCCTCACTCTTGGAAACTTAGAGTTTCTTGGAGAATTTTTGGAATTGGACCAAGAAAGGCATGAATCAAGAAAAAGGAGGAAGCAAGCAAGGAGGAGTAGGAATCAAGCAACTACGACAGGATTTGTGCATGTATCGATTTGCATGTGTATTTTCCATGATATATCTGGCATGGATGGTATTGCATATGGTTCTTTTCTATCATGGCATGGGTTTTTCCATGTGTGAGAGTGTGCTTAGCCTAGACTTGTCATTTCCAGATAACCTTGATGAGATGGGTTCTCATGTTTGGTTGAGGTGGATTGTTGGATTTGATTCGAAGAAGAGTGAGGTGGATCTACAGAATGACAAACAAATGGCCTAGTGATCCCTGAATCATACTATGGATCACGGTAAAGACACTAGCCTAGTAACCCATCAACCATAATGTGGGTTGCGGTCAAGTGAGATTGTGTGCCTTGGTGGGCTTAAGAATCCTCGACCTGTCAATGGCAAAATATATGGTAAATACTAAAGGTGGTTTTTCTCATATTAAGACCTAGTGCTTCAGGATGGATTGTGGTAAATCTTCAGAGGTGGGTGCTCTCCGTTTGGGCCTAGTAGTCCCACGATGGGATGTATGGTAAATCTTGGAGAGTATGTCTTGGTTTAGGACTTAGTGATCCTTGATTCAGATTGTCAATTGCAGTAAATTCTAAGAAACTAGGAGACAAGATAATTCCTCACAGTGTAGGAAGAGGGCTCCGATAGCATTCATTATCATTTGGTTCTTTTTGGTTGGTTATGAGTCCCATAGACATGCTTAGAGTATGGCACGAGGGTGATTGGTTGAAGAGATATTTGGCTCAGCCAATCTATGGTCAGGTGGAACATGGAGGTCCCCTCTCTGGTTTGTTTTTACATGCATTAATGAAGGGCTAATTCCTTTGTTATTTTATGTATAAATGCACTAGTTTATATGTGGATTTTATTGTTGTTGTATCCATGATATTTTTGTTGTTATTATGTTGGTTATAAGCATGTATTTTGACAGTAGTGATGTATGGTTCTCTCCATTTTTTTATTTTTAAATGAATGCACAATGTATCTATCGTCAAATATATTGTATTGGAGCTAATGATGTAAGGGGGGAATTCTTCTTAGTGATTCTTAGATAAGTATGAGACCCCTATGCTCATATATGTTGTTTACACTTGTAGTTTCAATGTTTGTGACATGTTTAAGAAAATTGTTGCCATGGCTAGGAGGGGTCCAGATGAGTTCTTATTGATGTGATTTCTTTCGTTTCATTTTCATGTTGTTATTTATCATCTCTGAACTTTTCATGAACTTTTGGGCAAAGAACTAGTTTCTGGGCCTGAAAAGGTGGTTCAAATCCCAAGGCTGATAACACAAAACTCAGTATTTGGGGCCTTGGATGCTAGCATGCAATGTTATGCATGTGGCTATAGCCTCTTAGATGTAGGCATGCAAACTTGTGCCTGCAGCTATGGCTCAAATAGGTCAAAATGTCAGTGTGACCCAGGGGTAAGAGGTCTAAAATGTTAGGTTACCTCCTATGGGTGTTGTTTTTGTTATACAAGGTATGTATGTTGTGTTTCCATCAATTCCACTACCTTAAGGTCACCTATAAGGTTGAATCTCATTATAGTAGCCTCTCATCACATGTTTACCCCAGTTGGCTAGTTACTTAGGTAGATGTGGGAAGAGGGTGTTACAGAGTGGTATGAGAGCATGGTTCAACCCTCAGACTGGATGGGAAGTGTGTTGATCATGCATTTATGTTGGTTTCATATTTTTTTAGTATGTTTGTGGTCTATATGTGCTTGTTACAACCATGTTGTGTTTACCATGGTGGAAATGGTGTCACCATGGAAGTGTTGATGGTGTTGTTGTCACAATGTTTTCATGAGTGTACGATTGGTTGTGTGTTGCTCATGCTTGTGTATTGTTTGTGAACACTTTGTTGGGAAAAATACTGAGAGGGGGGGGGTGAATCAGTATTTACTGCATAATCAAAACTTTTTACTTTTTTCATTCCTTAAAACCCATACGCTACTTTCCTTCAGTAAACTAGCGTATATACGCGGATCCCCTTTGTAAAACTAGCGTATACACAGAGATCTAGATCTGTCATTAAATCTTTACTTATATTATTCCATCATTCATTCATCAGATGTTCAATAAACAGTAAACAGGTGCAGTAAGAACAGAATAAGCCATCGCACAAAGCATCACACATGAACACCAGGATTTTTAGGTGGAAACCCAAAACGGGAGAAAACCACCGCTGCAGTTGCTCAGCCTTCAATATTTTATTATAGAGAAAACATCTTACAACATATGTGCTGGCGCAGACTTGACCAGCACGCAGGCACCCACCTGCGCTCGTTTACCAGCCTCTCCTGGAAGGGAGCTCCAACCCCCTGACTCGTTTACCGGCCTCTCTGGAAGGGAGCTCGACCACGATCTCGTTTGACCTCTCCTCACGGAAGGGAGGCACAACCCCACGGCGGAAGGCTGGCCCTCGGCACCACCTTGGACCACGTTTCATCAATTTTCACAGCGGATCTGACGACCGATAGAACTCCACTTGCAGGCCACGTTTCATCATATTTTCAGACTGGACCCTTTCCATATTTTTAAGTTCAACCATACATCACCAACAGATACATATCAACACAGATCAGATAGCAGAAACACAGCAGAACAGATCAGATATTTCATACCCCTTGCTTCAGCAAACCCTAGTTTGCATACGCGCTTTCCCTTCACTGATGTCGCGTATATACGCACTTCCGTCCACACAAACCAGCGTATACCTCAGTGTATATTTTATTGCGCATACGCGCTTTCTCTTCGCTGAAGCTGCGTATATACGCGCTTCCTCCACGGCGGAGTAGCGTGTAGATCTTCAATCATTACAGAGCAGCATACTTCATCAGATCAGATATTCAGTTCAGATCTACCCCTTTTCTTCAGACAGATGTTCGCCTTGATGCTCGCCTCATCACGGATCTAATCACTCCATAAAACGGATCTAGCAAATACAAGTACATTCAGATCTAGAAATCCGGCTTCATCATTTCTTCATAAGTGCATCATAGATTCGAGATCTATCATCAATCCTTTACCCTTTCCATACGGATATACTTCACGAGAAGTATTCATTCAAACTCATACATCTTGCTCTCACACTCATGATTTGCACAATGAATTTCTTCTCCTTATATAGGTTTACCCTTTTTATTACCATGAGCCCCTTTTTAATGCCATGGGCTAAAGCAATACCATGAGCCCAAAACTGCTTGGACCCGGGGTCAACTAGGCGGATCATTACCCAATACCATGGGTCCAACCATGGTGGCTACCCTTGGTTTTGCACTTTTTGAGCGCTTTAGCCCATACGCGACTTTGCACGTTCTTTTCCGCGTGCATACGCGATTTCCCCTAGGCCAATCCGCGTATACCAAGAGACATACTCTTTTTCATCATACTTTGAGTACATTCTGAAATCCTTTCTTCATTGCCTTCTGTACTCACTGTAGATACATCAGATTTCCTTCATCAAGAACATATTCTACTAAGCACAACTTCATCAAGTAAGTTTTCATCATCTTTATCAGATGGGTTGCCTTTCAAGGACAACACTCAGCATCATATTGTCAACAAACATTATATCACATCAGATTTACATCATTTACTAAGTCCATCAAGTCAAGCATAACTTCATCAGGTGGATTGCCATCAAGGACAACACATGTCAATAGTCGCATGTCTTCATATTCATTCAGTGGGTTGCCATCAAGGACAACATCCTGCATCATATTTCCAACAATCTCCCCCTTTGGACTTGATGGCAACCATGATGGTGTTTGGTTACCACAACAGATAGATACATTAAGAATACAATGAAACCATGTCACTCTCCCTATTTTTACCATGTCACTCTCTCCATTTTTTCCATGTCACTCTCTCCATTTTTGGCATCATTCAAACACCATGTCACTCTCCCCCTTTGACATCAAGGGCAAAGGGCACATCATTATCTTCATTCAAACACCATGTCACTCTCCCCCTTTGACATCAAGGGCAAAGGGCACATCATTATCTTCATTCAAACACCATGTCACTCTCCCCCTTTGACATCAAAGGGCAAAGGACAAAACCAGCAGATCAAAACCAACACACTCACCCCCTTTTCTCCTCATGTAGAAGAAGCGTTCTGCAGATCTGATGTATATTGAAGTGACCAAGCTCCCCCTGAGTTCATGCTGAATCTTCAAACATATTTTCAATGAAGTACATGACTCTATGAAGTTCCTATCACCAATGACTCATACTTACATCAAATATCCAACCAAGTGGATTTACATATGAGACTCAAGTACCCAACCAAGTGGGTTTACAAATTTGACTCAGCTACCCACCCAAGTGGGTTTACAAACATGACTCAGCTACCCAACCAAGTAGGTTTACAAATTGACAAGTCCTTACATGACTGAATATTACAATTTTACAACATGGGTCTCAACCAGACCTTTTCATCAAAGTACAAATATGAATTTTCATAATTAATACCAAAAAGACCTCAAGAGAGATCATATATCAGAACCACCATAATGCCAGCAATGCATTATACTCAGCAAAACTGATGCTCCTCCTGAATCTGTGAAACCACGCAATCTTTCCAAAAGACTAAGGTTCCCCCTTAGTTTGTGCATCCTGAAAACTTCCACCAACAAATCATCAAGGCATCTTCATCAAAACATTAGAAACAGACTTATGAGAACTGGAACACCACCAGAGATACCAAACAGTATCAGAGATACCAAACAGCATTGCCGCTGTGCTGAAGAGAGCTGAACCAACCAAAAATTGTCATCAATTAGTCATACGCGGTTTTCTGTGCAGGAACTAGCGTATATACGCGACTGTGTTTCAGGAAACCCGCGTATCCCAAGACATCTTCTAAATTTCAACCAGATCTGATTCTTTGTAAGGCAAAGACAGTGTTCAGCTTCTTTCTGAGACATTTGAATGCTTCCCTGGACTGCAGATAGATAGAACAATTTAGTTGTGTCTTCAAGCGTCATCCAATGGTGGTAGCATAAGCACATTAGTATCCAAGTCTTCAGATTCGTTGCAGCATCAATACATTCTTTCCATACCAGAGCAGCATCTTCACATAAGTGTCAAGCAATCATCCATGTGGTCCAACATCATCAAGATCTTCAAGATTTAACATGAGGTAATATATGTAGGCAAAAGATCTCAACCATAGTAGCATACTCTGCATGATCTCTTCTTATTTCTGAATCAACCGACATCCAACTCATCCATGTGTGAGTACAAAAAATACTTATCAGCAACCAGGGCTCAAAATCTCATCATAATAATCCATGTACCAAGTTATCATCATTTGAGCATGAGTATCATAAAGATCAAAGAATAAGCAATCATATTGCCAAAAATGCAATCAATAGTATTCAACCTGCTGCTCCCCCTAAACCAGTGCTCTTCCTTAACTCGTGCAATCTGAAACACCTTCAACAGCAAGTCATCAGCAACAATCTCTGCATGATCTGTCCTTGTCTCTGAATTATAATACTTTCATCTCAGCAACGAATACTCAAGCAAACAGGACTCCTCCATAGTCTTCAACACAAGAAACCATGTATCATAACATCATTATTTAGAACTGATAAATTAAGCTGATACAGAGTCAAAACTTCAGTTGTTATTAGTCAGACTGATGCTCCCCCTGGACCTCTGCTCCAGATCTTCAGCTATCAGATAAATTCTCTTGTCATCAATGCATACGCGGCTGTGTCAGCTAGAACTCGCGTGTATACGCGACTTTGTTTCATAGAACCCGCGTATAGAAAGTGAAATATAGAAAATTTCACACTTTCATCTTCTCCTGCAAATTTACCTTCTGTTCCTGTCTTTTTTCCACACCAGATGCTCTGTTAGAAATACATATAACCAGACTAATCAAATCAACCATGAGATACATCATACATAGCTCCACCTGTGACGATACATTACTAGATCTCATAATGTATCTCACATCATTCCTGCAGTCAATCAGAGAAGTAAGCTTCAGAAGCGGATGACTGCAGTAGGGTCAGAATTCCCTACGTTTCTGATCGGTCCTCCTTCTTTTTCCAAATTTGCTTGAACTTTCTATTTGAGTGCTGGAAGTTATCCACTTTCCCAGATCTGTTCATCCTGCATTCCTTTTCTACATTTCCATACTTATTACAAGCATAACATCTCATGTGGCCAGAAAAATAAGCATAAGAATCATAAAGAGTATTTCTAATCTTCCTCCTTTTGCAATCAGCCGCTTTATGTCCATACATGTTACATGAGAAAAAATATCCTTTGAAGAGACTAGAGTACCTTTCTGAGTAGGATCTGTTTGTTTGTGGCTGAAACAATCTACTTCTGCAATTTGATGCAACATGCCCATAGTTATGACATCTAAAGCATTCAAGATTATTGAATGATTTCCTTTGAGAATTCATGACTGTTGGTTGACCTTTTGTTTCTTTCAACACTTCAGATTTTGCATTGTCTTCCTTTGAATCATTAGCCTTCCCTTGTGAACTAGATTCTCCTTTGACCATTTCATGAAAACCAAGACCAAGTTTGATAGAAGGAGACCTTTGATTACTCAGAATATTGTCCAAAATATTAGTGCTATCTTGAAACCTCAAAAGTTTAATCTTTTCTTCTAATTTACTTTTGAGAATGTTTACCTCAACCTCCAAGGCTTGGCATTGCTTTGTCATGCTTTCTTCTTTCCTTCTTCCATCTTCTACTTGATCCTTCAGATTTAGGATTTCTTCTTTCAACCAATTTTCGTTGTCTTCACATGTTTGTTGCAGCTCTTCATTCTTCTTGTTTGATGCTTCGAGATCTTCTTTGAGAGATATGCTTTCTGCTTTAAGTCCAGCATTCGTCTTATTTGATTTTTCGAGACCTATTTTGAAGGAAATGATTTCTGCTTCAAGTTCTTCATTCTTCTTATTTGATTCTTCAAGATCTGCTTGTAGACAGATGATTCCAGCTTCAAGTCCTGCATTCTTCTTGTTTGATTCTTCAAGATCTGCTTGTAGACGTTCTATGATAGACCAGATTTTTGCTCCAAGTTCTTCAGTTTCAGATTGTAGAGGTTCCTCATTCTTCTTACTTCCCATTGTTACGGATCTCCTTCAAGCGATCAAGCTTCTGCAGAAGGACCATGCTCCGATACCAATTGTTGGGAAAAATACTGAGAGGGGGGGGGTGAATCAGTATTTACTGCATAATCAAAACTTTTTACTTTTTTCATTCCTTAAAACCCATACGCTACTTTCCTTCAGTAAACTAGCGTATATACGCGGATCCCCTTTGTAAAACTAGCGTATACACAGAGATCTAGATCTGTCATTAAATATTTACTTATATTATTCCATCATTCATTCATCAGATGTTCAATAAACAGTAAACAGGTGCAGTAAGAACAGAATAAGCCATCACACAAAGCATCACACATGAACACCAGGATTTTTAGGTGGAAACCCAAATCGGGAGAAAACCACCGCTGCAGTTGCTCAGCCTTCAGTATTTTATTATAGAGAAAACATCTTACAACATATGTGCTGGCGCAGACTTGACCAGCACGCAGGCACCCACCTGCGCTCGTTTACCAGCCTCTCCTGGAAGGGAGCTCCAACCCCCTGACTCGTTTACCAGCCTCTCCCGGAAGGGAGCTACGACCCCCTGATCTCGTTTACCAGCCTCTCCTGGAAGGGAGCTACAACCCCCTGACTGAAGGCTACAACCCTCAGCACCACCTTGGACCACGTTTCATCAATTTTCACACTGGATCCAACCAACTTCAATAGAACTCCACTTGCAGGCCACGTTTCATCATATTTTCATACTGGACCCTTTCCATACTTTTAAGTTCAACCATACATCACCAACAGATACATATCAACACAGATCAGATAGCAGAAACACAGCAGAATAGATCAGATATTTCATACCCCTTGCTTCAGCAAACCCTAGTTTGCATACGCGCTTTCCCTTCACTGATGTCGCGTATATACGCGCTTCCGTCCATACAAACCAGCGTATACCTCAGTGTATATTTCATTGCGCATACGCGCTCTTACTTCATAGAAGCCGCGTGTATACGCGCTTCCGCCGCGTCGAAGTAGCGTATAGATCTTCAATGATTACAGAGCTGCATACTTCATCAGATCAGATATTCAGTTCAGATCTACCTTTTTACTTCAGACAGATGTTCGCCTAGATGTTCGCCTCATCACAGATCTAATCACTCCATAAACAGATCTAGCAAATACAAGTACATTTCAGATCTAGAAATCCCGCTTCATCATTTCTTCATAAGTGCATCATAGATTCAGATCTATCATCAAACCTTTGCCCTTTCCATACAGATATACTTCACAGAGAAGTATTCATTCAAGCTCAGACATCTTGCTCTCACACTCATGATTTGCACAATGAATTTCTTCTCCTTATATAGGTTTATCCTTTTCAATACCATGAGCCCCTTTTTCAATACCATGGACCAAAACAATACCATAAGCCCAAAACTACCTGGACGGGGTCAATTAGGCGGATCATTACCCAATACAATGGGTCAATACCATGGTGGCTACCCTTGGTTTTGCACTTTTTGAGCGCTTTAGCCCATACGCGACTTGGAATGTTCCTTTCCGCGTGCATACGCGATTTCCCCTAGGCCAATCCGCGTATACCAAGAGACATACTCTTTTTCATCATACTTTGAGTACATTCTGAATTCTTTTCTTCATTGCCTTCTGTACTCACTGTAGATACATCAGATTTCCTTCATCAAGAACATATTCTCTCAAGCACAACTTCATTAAGTTGTCATCATCTTCATCAAGTGGGTTGCCTTTCAAGGACAACATTCAGCATCATAATGTCAACAAACATTATATCATATCAGATTTACATCATTTACTAAGTCCATCAAGTCAAGCATAACTTCATCAGGTGGATTGCCATCAAGGACAACACATGTCAATAGTCGCATGTCTTCATCTTCATTCAGTGGGTTGCCATCAAGGACAACACTCTGCATCATATTTCCAACACACTTGATTACATATTGTTACATGTCGTACATTCATTGCTTTCTTATGTTAGGGTTACATATTTGTCATGCTTCGATGTTATCTGTGTATGATTTCTTGTGTGATGTCTTATGTTGAACATGCATTGGTCGTTCATGATTGTTTATAAATGTCAAGTGGGTGCATATGGTCAAGTTGTCATTGGTTTCATTGAGGTTGTTGTGCATGATGTGATTGTATGAAATTAAATATTCATGATGATATTGGTATGTTATGATTCTAATGTGTTGGATGAGATAGAGTAGGAGATGCAGACCATGAAAGTGGAGTTGCATCATTGGACCTCGTGGCAAGAGCATGTCATCATATAGGTTTGGATGTTGGGCATGTAGGTATGTAGGTTAAGGATTGTTATATGAATTATGGTTATGATTATTCCTTTCATTCTATTGATGTTATGGTTACATACACTATAGGTGCCAATTGATTAATGTAGTTGTATGTAAATGTGTCAGATATTCATGAATGATAGAAACTTGTGGTGGTATGCATTGCTATTGTTGTTTTATGTTAGCTAACTTATATGTTGTTGATGATCATGTTATGGGTTAAATTGTTGTTGTTGTGTGATAGTTAGATTGGTGATTATGCTACATTTTTTTGATGAGCATGATATACAACTTGTTGTTGTTACATGCTAGTGACTTGATGGTTAGGGTTATGAAATTCAAGTATGAGTCAAGCTAATTATGATAGTGTGTTGCATTATGTCTAGATTGACTGTGCATATGTGATTGTATGCATGAATGCCAATTGTTTATGAGTTTAGGGTTTGAAAATATTAGCTAGATATTTTTATGGATATCATGACATTATTTATGATTGGGTTGATACGTTGTGAAGTTATATTTTGCTAATTTAAATTGACTATGTAGACAAGATAGCCTCCCCTCATATACATTAAGTTATGAGGTTTCTTATGTCATATACTTGGTGCTTGACTATTTGATTATGTCGTCTATTTGGTGTTTGAGTATTTGCTGTCTATTATGTAGATGAATGTTTGAATGTTTAATTAGTTGCATGATATGAGTATCTATTTATAAGATTGCATGAAGAAATGATTTGGTTTTAAGATGGTTGTACTAATGGAATATGTGATGAGGAAACTTATATGTACTTGAGTGTAAGTAGGTGTGTAGAATTATGTATTATGACCGATGAATGTGAGTTGATTGTTGATTATGAAATGGTCGTTAGTCTTGGTAAAGGTTTGTTTAAAATTGATAGATATATTGTCTTGAGCTTTGTAACATGTGACTGACATGTGTGTTCAGTTACAAGGAAGCATGTTTGGCATAACAAGGTAAGATAACTGGTATGTTGTTATATTTATTTATGAGCTCATAGTTATGTGGTTATGGAATTATGATGCAAAGAATTGCATGGAAAGGAGACTTCCATGAAATATTGGAGATGGATGAGGTTGAGATTTCCATTGGAAGAATTGGGAACCCATGGGGATGAGTCATAGTGTTTGTTACTAGTTTTGTACTTTCGATCTTTGTGATTTGTTTATGGTGTTGTATAGTTATTGGTTTTCATAGTTTTTCTTCTTGTTGTTTATGGTTCTTGAATTTTATGTATTAAGATTATTGGGAATTGGTTGCGAAAGAGGAAAGTTAATGGAGCTCAAGGAGAGTTTTGTGGTACCCAATAGGTGATGCAAGACTCAAATGAAGCTCGATCCATGAGTAAGTGCAACAGAAGGTAAGAATATGACATTCAGCTGGACTAGTTAGGTCCATTGTGGTAAATGGACAGTGGTGGTACATACATTAGAAGGGAAACAGAAAAGGTAAAGTGAATGGATCTAAGGTGTTAGATACCTTTTCTATATTGGGAATTTTTGTTCTCAATGTTGTTCATACTATGCATGCATAAAGGGAGTTATATTAAACTAGACCTTACGATATCTGGTAATTCTGTTGTGCATGCTACGCATGCATAAAGGGAGTTCTCTTAAACTAGACCTTATGATATCTAGTAATTATGTTGTGATCATGATTATGCTAATGTGTATATATGTATTTATATATGCATATATGTATGGTGTGTATCACAGGGTCATCATGGATCATGATTGCTTAATGCTAATGTTTAAATGTATATATGTGTGTGTGTATGTCGTTTTCTGACAAGATCATGATTATTTTATGCTAACGATTATATATGTGTGTGTGTGTGTGTGTGTATGTATGTATCTTTGTCACTGTATCAAAGGGTTTTCAAGGATCATTCTTGTGGAGGAATGATTTCTTATGCAGGTGAATGGCATGAAGAGGTTCCTGGTCTTATGAGGAATCAAGCAGGAAGAGTAGCCTTGAAAAAATTATGAGGTCAGTATCATGTGGATATGAGTTGATATTATGTGTTTATACTATGCCTATGTTCTGGACAGGTAATGCTAAGAGATAGATTAGTGGAATGAAGAAAACATAATATGTGACATGCTAGGATACGCATGGATAGTGGAAAGGAGATAGAAGCAAGGTTGTTTGTGGGGTTAGTGTGTGGTCTATGGATGTTCAGTACTACTATTTTGTATATGTTGCGCTTGTTGTATATTTAGTTATTGGACCTATGGTGATGTGTACATGTACCATATGTAGTATTGTGTTGTATGCATGTTGTACATATAGTGTTGTGTGTATATTGCATATGCAGTGCTACATATAGATGGTGCTATCTACATGTTGGATATGCATTGTTGTGTACATATTGTACCGTGTGCATGTTGTATATCCGATGTTGTGTGCATATGGCATTGTGGGCATGTTGGATATGTTGTGTTGTGTATGTATGGTGCTATGTACATGTTGTATATGCAGTGATATGTACATATGGTGTTGTGTCTGTGTTGTACATATGGTGCTATGTACATATGTTGGTGTGTGCATGATTGTGCATGCTGTAATGCATGCATGTGATGTTGTGTACATGTGGTGTTGTGTACATGTTGTGCATGTTTTGTTGCATGCATGTGGTATTGTGTACACATTGTAAAAGTGGTGCAGTGTACATTTTGCATTGTGTAAATGTTGTGCAAGTGGTGTCATGTACATGTGATGTTGTGCACACGTTGTGCAGGTAGTGTTGTGTAAAAATGGTACTATGTACATGTTGTGCATATGGTACTTGTAGACATGTGACATCGTGTGCATGTCATACATGTTATGTTGAGGTCATGTGGTATTATGTATTTTCATGGTGTAGTCTTGGTATTGTGACATGTCTATTCATTGTGTGTTTCTCTATTTATGTATATGTATTGTGTTGTGTTGCACGCCGGATGTGGGTGTATGTGTTGTATGCCGATGTAGGCATATGTATTGTGTTTTATTTTACATCAAGTGTAGGTGTATGTGTCATATGTCAGTGCAAGTGTATGCATTGTGTGGATGTACGTTTTGTACGCTATGTATATGTTTATGTATTTGACGAGAAGCAAGGGAACTGGGTGCTTTCGAGGTGTGGTAACCGATCGGGTGAGTGTAGAAAATAATGAAGGTGGAAGTAAGGACTGATGAAGGATAAGTATTAGTATTTTACTTCTGTTTTATTATGAATGGGATCTGTGATTCCAACACATGATGATTACTTGTGATCTATGATTTTGGTTTATTGATGGTTACATGTAATATATGATTTTGATTCATGATGGTTGAGTTTTGAGCTAACTGGATGTGATATGTTTATACATGATGATTGATCAAACAACTAGTTTAACTTGTTGTGACATGAAGTAAACAGGATTGCAATTGTACCTTGTTGACGAGCTACCAATGAGGTGTGATTTGAGTTTATTTCAATTCGTTTTGAGTCTAATGGGAATTATGTTCTTGGTATAGGAAAGCACAGAAATTCTTGGTTAGGTGGTTCAAACTAATTGGAAGCATTAGAAGAAAAAAAAAGGAATTGCAGCATGTAGTAGTATGTTGGTAAAGCACTTTAGGAGAAGGGCCATTGCGGGACACTAGTACCCAATAATGTCCATTGATTTCCATGAGCATGCTATGACCAGTATGATGGATTTTAGGCAGAGATATTCCTTAGTATTTGTATCTTCTGATGCAAGGAATCCTTTCCAAGGGATGGAATTCCTGAGATGGGGGTGCTAGCGGAACTTGGAAGGTGTGTGACTGCACGAAAGGGGATGACTCCCGAGGGAATTTGTAGCAGAGAAGGGAAGGTCGGGGATGGATTTGGTTTGGTCATTAGGATTTCCATGTGGAATCAAATGCACATTTGGTGTGTGCCCTATAACAATGAGTCAATAAATTTTCACTAAGGGTACAATAGTGCAGGATTGTAGCACTATACATTGGATGCATACTTTGTCTTTATCAGTGGATTCTAGATTTCCTGGAAGGAGGATAATCCTGGTATTACTTTGAGGGTGGAGGTGTGAGCCGATGTATTCCCTCGTTGCTGATAAAGGCATCATATCCTTCTATTTTTTGGTTGATAAAATGTGTACATGTGTATATCTGTATATCACTACAAGGAAAATACCCTCTAGAGGTGGTTATAAAGGAGGTTCAATAGTGTTATTAAATTGGCCAAAATTGTCAAAAAAACATTCTCTACAACATTCATTTTCGGTAACGGAGGTTTTGGCAGAGCTTCTAATGGAATTTCAACACAAATAAAAAAATTGGGTGGCCGGAGGTTATTACATATGTTTTTCTCATGGGTTCGTTATTCAGGTGTCAACACACCAGTGCATTTTAGAGTAAACATCTCGGTGCGTGTCATCCAGACGGTCGGACCGAGGGTGGTTGAAGGTGCATGCACTGGGCCATAAAGGTCTAAAACCACACCAAGCGCACTATAGGTGATACAACACACTAGGTCGTTCTAATTGGTATTAGGATTTGTGCGGTGCCCATAGGTTGTATCAACACACCGGTTCGTAGTATTATAGAAATGCATCAGTGCATAGTATCACACAAACACACTGATTCTTCTAATTCTTATCGGTATTTGCGCGGTTCCCATAAGTCGTACAAATGCACCGGTGAGCAGTCTCACATAAACGCACCGATGCGCAGTATCACACAAATGCACCGAGAGTTATAAGTGGTATTGGTATTTGTGCGGTGCCCATAGGTCGTAGAAATGCACCGGTGCGCTTTATCATACAAACACACTGGTGTTCATTTTTTATTTTTAGAAACATCAACCTGTGACAGTGCAATTATTGTGATTTTTTAAAATTCATTATTCATCAAAATTCGACACATATCTTATAACATTATTCATATCAATTAAATTTTTATTAGTGCATTTGAATGTGATGTTTGGATTAATTTGTTATATCATATCATAATTATTGCAATTTTTTAAAATTATTTATTCATCAAAAGATGACACATATGTTAACATTATTAATATCAATTATGCATTTGAATGTGATGTTTGGATTAATATGTTATATCATACCATTATATTTCACATCTCTTCATTATAATATTTAATCATCCACAAATTTAATGAGTGGTGTTAAATTTCACAGCGAAAATGGAGAACACAATAGAATAAATTAAAACATATTTTATTATATATATATATATATATAAGACAGTGTTTGTCATAAAAAATGGGACAACTATTAGTATCCATTTGTCTTTCAATTGGGATACTATTTCCATTACATTAAACAAAATGTCAGATTTCACAGACAAATATTTCAAAAAATACAACGCCTTGCTTTGATATCCAAACATAATGATCATCATTCTTTGCTTGAAATGTTGTCACTGCTCGAGCTATTTCCATGACTTGGGTTATTTTGAGGGATGTTTTGTTCACAGTGTTGATTGTTTTCTGCTTCTTCACCTTCCATCTACAAACATAAAAATAAATTGTAATGAGTGTATATACTGTTGAGTCTCAAATTTGCATCTTTTCCATACACCTTTCTATACCTTTTTCACTCACCTGAACCTCCCAAGTTGTCAATATCATTGTATATTAATTGCAAAATAGCATCTAACATGGTTTTTAATTATATTTTTGTGTCTGCTGTTTGATTTAGATTTTGCTCATCTAGCTGCGGAATCTTGCCACTTTCCGCAGCTGCTGCAACTTTCCGCAGCCATTTTGTGAAACTCTATGTTACAGGTGTCTACAGGAAAAACGAGCCACATGGCCAAGTCAGAAATGATGTGGACATGGATCGTGTCCTATTGGCTCGAGAAAATTCATCTAAAGAGGCTACGGTCAAAGGTGTCCAAATGGAAGTCAACCGTAGAGTCCCACGGTGACAGGACTCTGTTTCGTGTCACGTGAAGATTCATATGGCCGTTTCTGAGTTGCGGGGGACAAATCAACATCTGTACACGGCTCCATAGCCGAATTCAAACATCCACTCCTCATAGATTTACTCTTCAATACAGCCATGATCCTAGATCTGTGGACGTAATGGTCTACGTGTTCTCCATCAGCATAAACTTTAGGGAATCAGTTGTATTTCCTTTGTTATAAATAACGCGTTTGTATACGCATATTAGATTAGTCTCGATTAGTCTGGAGATAGCTCTGTAATGTAATTACGTTGCCACTGTGTCGTAATATCACCTTTCTGTTATGACTGCATTTTAATATATAAGAAGACTTTGTTTCCAAACGTAATTCGTACTTGAAGATTGTTGCCAAGGCTGGTGTAGAGGGCCCCTGCACTCGCCAAGGTTCTGTGCATTATTGTATAGTTCTTGTTTTATTTCTTTAAAGCTCATTGTGCCATAATCCATTCACATGTTTATACATTGCATCTTTCATAGTATATATGCTTCATTTCTGTTTAGAATCTTACATGCTTTCCATTTTACTTCTGTCTTTCATGTTTTATGTTATTAATCACTGATCAGTGTTCTTGTTTCAGGTTATAGATAGGCAGCCCGGGCATTTGCATAGCTTTTTGACTAATGAAATGGAATTAACATTGTTCTGCTGCTAATTTGTTTTTCTTAGTTTCTGTTTCATTTCAGTATTGCTTTGTTTCATTCAGTTTTTCTTATTTACTTCAGTAGTTAAATTTAGATATATTAAACTGCTCATAACATCTTCAGTTGCCTCCGAAAGCCACAGCTGGACTGATGGTGAGGGATTGTATTATGAAATGTGTAGTTTAGTATTAGTTTCCTTTCTGCAAATTTAGATATATTAAACTGCTCATAACATCTTCAGTTGCCTCCGAAAGCCACAACTGGATTGATGGTGAGGGATTGTATTATGAAATGTGTAGTTTGGTATTAGTTTCCTTTCTGCAAGTTAGAAATATTAAATTGTGCATGACATCTTCAGTTACCTCTGAAAGCCACAGCTGGACTGATGGTGAGGGATTGAATTATGAATGTATGGTTTGATATTAGTTTACCTTCTGCAAGTTAGATATCAGTTACTCAAGTTGTTTATGGTTACTTCCGAAAATCATAGTTGGACTAATGATGAGGGATCAGAAGACAAGTTGATGTAATCTGATTTAGATTTACTTTGTTGCAATTTTGGATTTCTTTAAGCATAGTTTCTTTTGTGTTTAGACAGCAGCAAGAATAGTTTGGTTTTCATGCTCAATAGTTCATTGTTTTGATTTATTAGACTAGCAGCACCTTTTCATTTCAGCAGCACATTTTCATTTCCTTTCAAGTTTTTTCATTGTAAGTTTCAAATTCCTTTTTAAGTTTCAAGTTGGTAAATCATTATAGAGGATATCATTTCCTTGAACAAACATAACCATACTTGTTTTTTATTTTAGAATTTCCATCTCACCTTAGAAAACCAAAAACGACAAAAAGTTAAGAAATAGGTTATCTTGCACATATAGTGCGCCGCACTTCATCAGCTTACGAATCCTGGATTGATAAATTAATGTAGCAATTTAGGACACACTAAATTGACCAAACATTTTGGCGCCGTTGCCGGGGAAGTGTAACTAGGTAGCCAATTTCTTAAAAAAAAAATAATAATAATAAAAGAAGGGAAAACTTGATAACTTCTTGAAGTATGCTCTCCTCTTGCACCTAGTGTGATCTGGAGGATCAGAAAAGAGAGTTATTGGTTTAGTAATTTATTAAGTATGCTCTCTTCTTGCACCTAGTGTGATCTGGAAGATCAGAAAGAGAATTATTAGCCCAACTTTTTTTTTAAAAATAAAAAATGACATGCATAGAGCAAGAGATTCTAGGGGAAGGTTTATAGCTAAAGCCAAGAGTTCGATTTTCACAACTCCATCTTCTTCAAGGCATAGAAAAGATTCACCACCATCTACCCCTAGCCTTAAGATTTTTGGAATTCAAGGAGCAGTTGAATTAGAGGATTCTCCTATACCACCTAGTAAATCTCATTTAGAAAAGGAAGAGACTCCCTCTCATCCTCCCTTGATAGAAGAACCAGAGGACTTTAAGGACTCTAAAGAAACTATCATGGCAGAAATAGTTCATTGTTTTGATTTATTAGACTAGCAGCACCTTTTCATTTCAGCAGCACATTTTCATTTCCTTTCAAGTTTTGTCATTGTATGTTTCAAATTCCTTTTTAAGTTTCAAGTTGGTAAATCCTTATAGAGGATATCATTTCCTTGAACAAACATAACCATACTTGTTTTTATTTTAGAATTTTCATCTCACCTTAGAAAACCAAAAACGACAAAAAGTTAAGAAATAGGTTATCTTGCACATATAGTGCGCCGCACTTCATCAGCTTACGAATCCCGGATTGACAAATTAAATGAAGCAATTTAGACACACTAAATTGGATCAAACATTTCGCGCTGTTTCGGAAGTGTAACTAGGTAGCCAATTTTAAAAAAAAAAAAAAAGAAATTCATAAAGTAAGGAAAACTTGATAACTTTTTGAAGTATGCTCTCCTCTTGCACCTAGTGTGATCTGGAGGATCAGAAAAGAGAGTTACTGGTTTATTAATTTCTTAAGTATGCTCTCTTCTTGCACCTAGTGTGACCTGGAAGATTAGAAAGAGAATTATTAGCCCAACTTTTAAAAATAAAAAAAAATAAAAAAAAATGACATGCATAGAGCAAGAGATTCTAGGGGAAGGTTTATAGCTAAAGCCAAGAGTTCAATTTTTACAACTCCATCTTCTTCAAGGCATAGACAAGAATCACCACCATCTACCCCCAGCCTTAAGATTTTTGGAATTCAAGGAACAACTGAATTAGAGGATTCTCCTATACCACCTACTAAATCCCATTTAGAAAACAAAGAGACTCTCTCTCATCCTCCCTTGATAGAAGAACCAGAGGACTTTAAGGAATCTAAAGAAAATATCATGGCAGAGGAAATAATAGATGGATTTGGAGGTAGAGGTAGAGGTAGAGGAGGAGGAAACAATGGAGACAACAATGGTGAAGATAATAATGGAAGAAATAGGGAAGGAGATAACTTGTTTGGATTCCCTATAGTTGATGAGGAAACTCATACAACAATGAAAAATATCTCACCATCTGTCCTCCCTAAATTTTATGGATTGCGAAGTGAGGATCCTGAAACATTTCTGTTTGAGTTTGAAGTTGTGTGCCGAACTTATGACTATATGGAAGACTCTCAAAAACTCAAACTGTTTCCTTCAACATTGAAGGGATCTGCTTTGAAATGGTTCAAGGGATTAGCCACTCAATCTATTAGGACTTGGAATGATATGAAACAAACATTTTTGGATAGATACTTGGACTATTGTATGCCCACCAATCACAAGGATGAGGTATTCAAAATGATGCAAAAAGAAGATGAAAATTTGGAAGACTTACTTGAAAGATTTCAATATAACTTGAAAAGATCAAAGATGAGCAACTTAGATGATGAAACCTTGAAAGCCCTCATATTAAAAGCCATTAGAGATGAATGGATAGATATTTTAAACATGATGGGTAAAGGAGACATTTCTCAACTTCCACTTCGTGACATAACAGAACTATGTGTCCATCTCTCAAGAGGAAAATCTAAAACAGGAAAAGGGCCTAGGGATCCTTCTCTTATTAGGGCTAACAAATCTGCAACCGGATCAGTAAGTAGGGCAGAGATTGGTAACATGCTTGATGAGTTTAAAACTGATATTTTAGGGAGCCTTAGTGAACAACTAGACACCCTTAAAATCCAAAACAAGCAGAAAGCCGAAACAGATGCTTTAGCCATCTTTTGTCCGAAATGTAGGAAGAAACATGCTTTAAGGGAATGTCCCTTGGATGCAAAAGTTGTAGAAACATGTATGATTTTCTCAGAGAATCATGAGATCAAGGATTGTCCTTCAATTCCTAGACTCAAAGCTGTTTTTCAAGAAGACCCAAATTCAGTAGAATCTCTCTGTTTTGTTGCAAGAAGACCTTGGCAAGGACAACAAACTCAAGGGTTTAACAACCATATGAATCTTCAAACCCCACCAAATTGGAATCCTTGGCAACAACCTTGGCCCCAACATCAAAATCCATATCAGCCATGGGTACAAGGGATGCAAAATCCTTATGGGAGATTTGCTCAATTTTATCAATATCCTCCATCTTTTCAAAATCAACAAGCTCCATAACTTCCAAACCCAAATCCACAACTTTCATTGCCATTTCCACAACAACAACCTTCTCAACAAAATCCAAATCCTCAACTCATGCTCCCATACCAACAAAAGACAAATCAACTTCCAACTCAGCCATTGCCAAATCCTAACAATAAGAATCCTCAGAATACTTACATGGTAGAAGGGCAACAATTTCCTACCTATATGATTGTTCCTCTCAACGATGTACAACTCAGATCTGGTAGAGTTTTAGAAAAACCTTCTATAGATATTCAAGAGAAAGATACCTCTGAGGAGGATTCTCTTCAAGTCAATAAGGGTTCTGAGGAAGAATCTCTTCAAAATTCAAGCATTCAAAAAGAAAAAGGAAAGTCAACACCCACAACTCCTATAGTTGAGCAACCTGCATCTTCATCTACACCTCCTTTTCCTGAAAGACTACAAATTGACAAGGGGGTGGAAAAACAAATCTTTTTGCCTAACTATGATTTTCTAGATGAATTGAAGAATGTTTGTATCAAGATTCCCTTGCTACAAGCCATTCGAGAGATTCCTATTCTAGAAAAAACAATAAAGGAGTTGAGTTTCAAAAGACCAGGAAGGAAACTAAAAGACACAAGAAGAATCCACCTGGTAGGAAAGATTGCAGATATTATGATGGGAAAATTACCATGCAGAAGTATGTAGATCCAGGAAGTCCAATTGTCAAGACACATATAAATGGGATAGAAATTCCAAACACATTGATTGACTTAGGGGCTGCTATCAACATTATGAGTAGACAGACCATGGAACAGTTAAAACTTCCTAACCTTCTTTTTACACCTACTTTATTGCAACTTGCAGATCGATCGGTTATTAAACCAGATGGTGTATTAGAAGATATTTCAGTCTCCTTAGATTCTTGGGAATATCCAGTAGACTTTATGATTTTGACTCCGAAAAGTAATCTAGGAGGACATCCAATTATCTTAGGAAGACCTTGGCTGGCCACAGCTGATGCTTTTATTAGTTGTAGATCTGGAGACATGTACATTTCTAATGGTAATTCGACAAAGAAATTCAATTTGTATCCTCCAGCAAGAGCAATCACAGAAATAGGAGACAATGAATGGGTCGATGATGAGGACACTATACAACATGTCTTTACCATTTCTGAAATCAGTGAGGATAGTCAAATTCTGAACACATTAGAAAATTTTGAGATATCTTCAGAATATGACCCCACACAATTTCAATTGGAATCTGACATAGAATATTTATCATCAAGACAAATGTCTCTTTACTCTATGGAAGAGTTTGGTAGTTCTACTATTGAGATTTTTCCAGGAAAAACATTGAATATCAACAAACATTTGAAAAAGTCACAACAAGAAGAACTAACCAAAATCTTGCAAAAACATTCTACTGCATTTGCATGGGAGTATACTGACATGAAAGGTATTGATCCTAAGACTTGCATCCATCATATCTATATCGAGGAAAACAGTAGACCAATCAGACAACCTCAAAGAAGGATGAATCCAAATCTTAGGGAGATAGTGAAAGAAGAGCTCCAAAAACTACTCAATGTAAACTTCATTTATCCAATTTCAGATAGCCGATGGGTTTCTCCTCTAGTTATAGTACTTAAAAAGAATGGTAAATGGAGGGTATGCATTGATTACAGGGAATTGAACAAAGCAACTTTGAAGGATCACTTTCCTTTGCCTTTTATCGATCAGGTATTAGATACATTAGCAGGTAAAAAGTATTTTTCATTTTTGGATGGTTTTAGTGGCTATAATCAAATTCAGGTAGCACCTGAAGATCAAGATAAGACCACATTTACTTGTCCATGGGGAAATTTTGCCTACCGAGTGCTTCCTTTTGGGTTATGTAATGCACCCGCAACATTCCAAAGAGCAGTACTAAGAATTTTTTCTGATCTAATCCATGATTGTGTAGAGGTTTATATGGATGATTTTACAGTTTATGGTAATTCATTTGAAGAGGCATTAGAAAATTTGGAAAAAGTCCTTATAAGATGTAAAGAAACAAACCTTTCATTAAGCCATGGAAAATTCTTTATGATGTTTACTGAAGGGATTGTTTTAGGACATCATATTTTAGGAGATGGGATTAAGGTTGATAGATCAAAAGTTGAAGTCATCTCCAAGTTACCTATTCCAAATTGTCAAAGAGATGTTAGAAGTTTTCTAGGATTTACTTGTTACTATAGAAGATTTATAGAAAACTTCACTAAAATAGCATCTCCACTCTTCAAATTGCTTACAAAAGACTGTGAATTTAAATGGGATCCTGATTGTCAATCAGCCTTTGAAACTTTGAAAACAAGAATATCTAAAGCACCTATCTTGAGAGGACCAAATTGGAAACTCCCTTTCCATATTTCTACGGATGCTTCAGATACAGCTCTAGGAGCTGTGTTGGGTCAAAAAGATTTAGTTCCTTATGCCATTTATTACACCAGTAAAAATTTGACTCCCACAGAGTTGAACTATACTGTGACTGAAAAAGAGTTTTTAGTTTTTGTTCATGCAATTAATAAGTTTAGACATTACATAACAGGCTATGAAACTTTTATTCATACTGACCATTCTGCAATTAGATATCTAATGAACAAACCTGTTACTAATGGCAGAGTGACAAGATGGCTCTTACTTTTGCAAGAATTCAATATTAATGTGTTGGATAGACCAGGAAAACAAAATACAGTAGCTGATTTCTTGTCTAGGATTCAGAATACTAAAGAAGATTCTCCTGTAGAGGATAAGTTTCCTGATGAATACTTGTTTGCAGTAACTATTAAGACTCCTTGGTATACATATATTGCTAACTATTTGGTTACAGGGAAACTGCCTTCACATTTATTTCCAAGTGAAAAACGAAAAATTATTCAAGAGAGTTCAAAATATTCATGGATTTCTAACGAATTGTTTAAAACAGGGCCAGATCTTGTGATCAGAAGATGTGTCAGGGAAGATGAAATGCCTGATATTCTTAAGGCATGTCACGATGAACCATGCGGCGGACACTTTGCGGACAAAAGGACGGCCTATAAAATCCTTTCCTTGGGATATTATTGGCCTTCCCTCTTCAAAGATGCAAAACAATATGTCAAAAGGTGTGATAGCTGCCAAAGAGTAGGCAAACCTACCCTTTCAAATGAAATGCCATTGCAAACACAGGTACTCATTGAACCCTTTGAAAAATGGGCTTTAGATTTCATTGGACCTATTAATCCACCATCTAAGCAAAAGAAGTATATATTGGGTTGTACTGATTATGTTACTAAATGGGTAGAAGCCAAAGCATTAGTATCTGCTACTGAAAATTCAGTTGTTCATTTTCTTTATGAGGATATTTTTACTCGTTTTGGTGTTCCAAGAGAAATTGTGACAGATCAGGGGAGCCAATTCACATCTAATTTGGTGGAGAAGTTGATGGAAGAATACAAAATCAAGCACAGAAGATCTACTCCTTACCATCCACAAGCAAATGGTCAAGTGGAGTCCACAAACAAAGTTCTTGAAAGTATCATCACCAAAACTATTCATCTACATAGAAGAGATTGGGCAGAAAGGCTTCCCGAAGCCTTGTGGGCCTACAGAACTACATGGAGGAATACAACAGGACATTCTCCCTATGAACTTGTTTATGGGAAAGAAGTCTTGCTCCCCATTGAGTCCCAAGTCAAGACCTTCAAGATAGCAGTTCAGTTGGGGATGGACTTATCAGAAGCCCAAAAGCATAGAATGGAGCAGTTGAATGAGCTAGATGAGATCAGACAAGAAGCAATTTTAAGAACTGATCTAGTTCAATATCAAAGAGCTAAATGGCATGACAAGTACATCAAAGAGAAAAAGTTTCAAGAAGGAGATTGGGCATTGTTATTTGATTCCAAGTTTAAATATTTCCAAGGAAAATTTTAGACTCATTGGCTTAGGCCATATGAGATTGACAAGATCTTTAGCAATGGAGCGGTAAGAATCAAGACCATCGATGAGTTTCAAACTCCTCTTATTGTGAATGGCCATAGATTGAAAGTTTATCATAAGCCACTCTCAAAAGAGGATTTTGTCAAAATGTTTCAAGAAAGTTTTGCAATCAGGCTGGTACAGAAGAATTCTTCTTCTCCACCAGCCTAGCTTTTGTTCTTTTCAGTTTAAAAAAAAAAAAATGTATAAGCCTGAAAACCAATCACTGATTGGCAGTCTTATACAGAAAATATTGGGTGAAAATCAGGAACACCTGACACCCTATATTTTCCAAAAAAAAAAAATCTCTCTCTTTCATTTCACAAGTCTTGTGACCACCCACTCCATTCCATTCCACTTCATTCCATTTCATTTCACTTCATTTCACTCCATTCCACTTCATTTTATCTATTTCATTCCATTTCATCAATAAAATTCTTTTTCATGACCATTTCCATCTGGTCATTTGTCATCTGTTCATCTCCATTCATCCAAATAATAGTTGTGTCAGTTTCCGCAGCTGACATCTGTTTCCGCAGCTGACTCCAGTTTCCGCAGCCAGAAGCAGATTCCGCAGCTACAACTCTGTTTTCAAAAGAATGTACAACCAGATGTTATTTCCATAATCATGAAATAAAATGCAGGTGAGAGGATCAAAAATGAAGACATGGAGCATTCAAGACACCAATAAAGAGCAACTAGTTGAAGACCAAGGGAAAAGGCAAAAGATTCCAAGGTATGAGTAAAATTCATTTCAAATAGCATTGAAAAACACATTTTTATATAGTTCTAAACCATAAGCTCCATCCATTATGTGCAATGATTATATTGACAAATTCCGTAACCCTTTCACGATCTCCATATGATCCTCCCGCATTCATTCTCAAACGGTTCCATAATTAAACCCTCGATCTTCACTCATACTCCGATATTCCACCGGTGACAATGAGACGTAGTTGATTTGACCACGGGCTCTTTCAGCCGCATAAAATCCATAGCCGTTGTTTAAACGTGCTTACATTTATTTTGCAGCCACCAAATTTCAAAACACTGTCGGATGTGTTATACTCCTCCTATTGTTCTGTTAATCTCACAGCCGTATCTCTGCCGTGCTCACGAAACCCCTCTCTGTTCTGTCTCACTCCATTTTGTTCTCTATTACGCTACAGCCTGTATATCCACTCTTTGATATCTACCTACAGTCATTGTGCTCATCTCCGTGCATTCAGCCGTTCTATTTCCATTGAACCCTCACGCAGGCAAATTTGTGAAGAGCAGAAAGAAGAATGGGTAAATTGCTAAGAGCAGAACCGGAAGGACCTAAGTTCATGGAGGGATATCCGCAAGTAAGGGATATATTGAAGAAAGCAAAGTGGCTGCGGTTTATCCAAAAATTCAGAGGCTATCATAAAGAAGTGACAAAAGCATTTGCAAGGTCGTTTAATGGCTTGGAAGTAGAGATTGGAGACCTTAAGTTTGCGGTCAATGAAGCATCTATAGCATCTGCCACGGAACTTCTTCAAGAGGGTGAGCGTTGGTTTAAGAATAAAAGCATCAGTGATGAAGCCTGGAGAAAAATCTTACGAAACCAAGGTATGGACATAACTATTTTTAAAAGAGGAATTCCTGTTCATGCATTGAAAGAGGAATGGGCTACTTTGCTGCTAGTTGTTCAGAAATTCATTACCCGTGAAGGCCGTTTTGGGTCCATGTATATGTACCACACCAGATTGCTGATGAATTTTCTAGATAATCAAACTCTCAATCTCCCATATTTTCTATTAAATAGTTTGAAGAAAATGTCTGTGACTGTTCAGAAGCATTTAGGAGATGTAGAACCCCATCTATATCACCACGGCCTTGTAAAAATTTTGATTGAAAAGGAGTTAAAGGAAAAGAAAGACACATGGGAACAATTTCTGGTTAGAAATTTCTTTGAGGAACCTCAGGAAATTCCTGAAGGTAGTACAACAAGAAGGAGTAGGAGAAAAATAATAAATGAAGAAACTCAAATTACTCCTACTCAAGAAATTCCTGAAGGTAGCACAGCAAGAAGAAGTAGGAGAAAAAGAACAATTGATGAAATTCAAAATACTCCTACTACTACAATTGAAAGAACTGATAGGGAAGAGAGATTGTCAAAGAGGAAGAAGAAAGAAATCAAGGGTAAGAAGCCAATAACACCAAAAGAGAGAAAAACTATTGAGGCTATACATCAAACCCCTTCTTCCGAAGAAGAAGATCATCAAGTGTTATCTAAAAGATTAGTTTATCTTCAAAAAAGTCATCTATGGCCAAGAAGATAGAGAAAGGAAAACAAAAACAAAAGGATAGTGTACCACAGCGTGTGAGAAGAAGCAGCAGACTTAAGGGGAAATTGAGGAAAACGCAAATGAAGGGTCCTCATTTCATTGATTTGGGAGAGGAAACATCTGAACAGTCCCCAGCTAACCATAGTCCATCTCAGTCAGTTAGTGAACCTGGTTCATTTCATTCTCAGACAGACATTGAACATAGTCCATCCCATTCTCAGCAAGATGTTGATGTGAGCCCTTCTCAGCCAGATTTTGAAGATAACTCTCCTTCACGGCATTTTGGGGACAGCCCAATAAAAATGACACCTGAAACAGACCCCAAGCAACAAGAAGTATATGATTATATAGAATCTTTGGAAAAAGCAGCTACCGGCCCGAGTACTTCGTCCATCCAGCCTCACACAGTACAAGATGATCTAGTCCAATCACTAAAACAGGAAGTCTTTGAGCTAGAGCTTTTAAATAGACACATCAAAAATGAAAATGAGACATTGAAGGAACAAAGCAAATTGGACAAAAATCATTCATGATAATACCATGCTACATCACAGGAATATGGCAAAAGAAGAACAAGAAATTGAAAAGAAAGGAAGTGCCGAGAAGTTAAGCGAGCTTTGGTTAATATCAAATTTACATGCTTAATGAAGAAGCCGGAGATGTTAGCAGCACCAAGGAAGAAGAGGAGAGGATTGGATGTCTTGGTGAAGTGTCAAGGCATATGAACTGAAGAAGGATTATCAAAATTTTGGTTGCATGAGGACATGCAACACCTTCTGATGGGGTATGTTGAGTCTCAAATGCATCTTTTCCATACATCTTTTTCTAGACCTTTTCATCACTGAACCTTCCAAGTTGTCAATATCATTGTATATTAATTGCAATAGAGCATCTAACATGGTTTTTAATTATATTTTTATTATTACATTTGTTTGATTTAGATTTTTCTCATTTAGGCGTGGAATCTTGCCACTTTCACGCAGTAGCACCAACTTTGGCCATTTTGTGAAACTCTATATTGCGAGGTGTCTTGAGTAAAAACGAGCCACATGGGCAAGTCGAAATGATATGGACATGGATTGTCACATTGGCTCGAAAATTCATCGAGAGGCTACGATCAAGGTGGCCAAGTGGAAGTCAGAGTAAGAGTCCCACGATGACGAGGACTACATTTCTCGTCACGTGGGAGGAATGGATATGGCCCGGATTTTACGGGTGCGGAAAGACAAATCAACACTTTGTACATGGCTCCATAGCCGAATTCAAACATCCACTCCTCATAGTTTACTCTTCAATACGGCCATGATCCACATATCCTTGGGTGTGGTTTACGTGTTCTCCATCGACATAAACTTTTAGGAAATAAGTTATATTACCTTTGTTATAAATAACGCGTTTGCATGCGCACATTAGATTAATTCTCCATTAATTAACACTTGAGATAGCTCTTTAATGTAATTATGTTGCCTTGTCTTAGTAATATCACCTTTGTTGTTATGGCCGCATTTTAATATATAAAAAGACTCTGTTTCCAAGCGTAATTCGTACTTGAAGAGCATTGCCAAGGCTGGTGTAAGAGGGCCCCTTTTTATAGGAGTTTTGTGCATTATTGTATAGTTCTTGTTTTATTTCTTTAAGCTCATTGTGCCATTTTTCATTTACATGTTTATACATTGCATCTTCCATGGTATGTATGCTTCATTTACATTTAAAATATTTTATGCTTTGTTTACTTGTCTTTCATGTTTGATGTTATTGTTAGCGATCGGTGTTCTTGTTTGAGGTTATAAATAGGTAGCTAGGAGCATTTACATAACGTTTGACTAATGACATGGAATTAATATTGTTCTGGCTTGCTAATTTTCTTTTCTTAGTTTTACATTTAATTCCCGATCTTTGTTTGTTTATTTCAGTTTTGCTCATTTAGCCGGTAGTTAGATTTAGATATATTAAATTGCTCATGACATCTTCGGTTCTCAGAAAGCCCGCAATTTGGACTAATGGTGAGGATTGAATTATGAATGTGTAGTTTGATATTGGTTGCTACGCAGGATTAGATATATTAAATTGCTCATGACATCTTCCGATTCTCAAAGCACAGTAGATGATGGTGAGGATGAATATGAATGTGTAGTTTGATATTAGTTTACTTTCACCAAGTTAGATATATTAAATTGCTCCTTGACATCTTCGGTTACCCCTCCCAGAAAGCCTGAGCGGAGGCGTGGTGAGGGGACAATTATGAATGTGTAGTTTGATATTAGTTTACTCTGCAAAGTTAGATATCGGGTTACTCCAGTTGTTTATGGTTACCTCGAAAATCATAGTGGACTAATTATGAGATCGAAAAATAAGTTGATGTAATTTGATTTAAGATTTACTTTGTTGTTGCAACTTTTGGATTTCTTTGACATAGTTTATTTTATGTTTGAATAGCGTAAAGAATAATGAGTTTCATGATCTAGTTCATTGTTTGTTTGATTAAGAGTAGTGATGCAATTTCATTTCTTTGAAGAATTAATTTTTTTATTGTGTGTTTTTAAAATTATTTTGAAGTTTGGAAAATCATTAGAAAGACATTGTTGTCTTGAATATTTGTCTCCATACTTGTTTTTCGAGAATTTCATAAAAAAACCAAAACGACAAAGATAGAAATAGGTTATCTTGCACATAGTGCGCCACACTTCATCACGACTTACGAATCCCTGATTGATAAATTAGTAGCAATTTAAGGACACTAAATTGACCAAGCACCTTTTCTTCCTCAACTTATTCTTCCCTTTGTCATCTCCTTGTTCATCATTGTCTATCTCATCTTCTTCCTCATTTTTGCCTTCTTTTGGCCCTTCACTAGGGCTACTATCGACCCCTTCACTTGATAAATTAAGGAGAAGGTAATAGGTGAAATTATTTGTGGAGAAGGCACATGGGAAGATGATGGATGGGTGGAGGTAAATGGTTGTGAAGTGGAAAGCAAGCTTCTGTGGATGAGCTGGGGAGTACCAAACACATCATGTGAGATGAAGGTTTCCCAGATATATCTTGTCTCTCTAGTTGATATAAGATAATCATCTTGATTAGGGAGTGATGAAAGAGGCTAGGCATTTGATGGTCATAGATTTCTCTCTTGACAACAAAGGCCATTTTTATCCAATACTCGAGAAAAGGTAATAAGGGTAAGGTTCGTCATTGACTTTGGTAAAATGTCATTAGTAATCTGATATGATATGAATGGAGTTGAAGTACCTTCCTCACATGTAAGCGATAATCTGCCTCATTAATGCTAATACCTCTCTCAACAAATAGAAAAAGGAAAAATAGCCTTGCGAGTTTTTCTTCGACAGTGGAGTTTCAAATAAGGCCCATAATAACTTAAAATCCAATTTCTTTTGTTTGAACCAAAGCTCACCAACATATGGTATACCGGTTGCTTTGGGAATGATTTTAGATGGCTCAAATTCGGCCACAGCTGGAATTAACTTGGTGGTTTTGTAGGCTCTGAAAACAAGCCTGGTTAAGTCTGGATGGTATTCAACTTGCTTGAACTTCTCACAAAAATGGTAGCACCCTACATCTTGGAAGTATTAAAAGATTATGGGAGAGGAAGTGATTGGAGTGGTGTGCAGGGCATCAAACCTTTTAGCTTTTCCTCCATGATGTTTTGGCTTGGTGGGAGTATGACTCTCATCACTCTTTGAGATTTGTGACTATCTCTACGACATGGTGGCTAGTCCAAATAGTAGAAGGAACCTTGAGTTTTTCTTTAGGGTTTTGGAGCAAAATAAGTGGTGTAGGTCAAACTTTTGCAAAGAGGAAAGCTAGGGTGAGAAAACTTTCAAAGCTTGGACTTGGTGGTAGAGGTCAACTTTATAGCCACTTAGTCTTCTCTTTGTATAAAAACCAATCCTTCTTATAACTCTAGTTCAAAGACATGACAATTTGCTTTTGCATAGTCTAGGGTTTTGGATTAATTTCCTAATCATGGATGACCTCTCGATAAAAAATATTTGGGAGAATGAAAAAAAAGGTTGACCAACCTTGTTTTAACTGCGAAGCTTCGTAGAGGGGAAAAACGATTTTGAAGGCTTTGGTATAATTTTCGAAGTGCTACCGAGGGCATCGCTAGTGCGTAGCGTCGAACGATCGGGCTATCAAGGTGGCGGCCGGGTGGGGTAGTCTCTGGGTTGCAGTGGTGCGTACGAGCCTACATGCAATGCCCACCCGGGCGCGCAACACCAACCGTGAGCGCGTAGTACGGGTCTGTGTGCTTTAGTACCATTTTTTGGTCATCTAACCTTTCATCATTAGATGGACCCAAGTACACCATGTAAAAAGACCGGTTTACCCCAAGTAAAGCTGCTTTCACTATGTTAATTAGAAACCCCAAAAGAATAATTAATTAAACCATAATTTAATTATTATTCCCGATCATGTTAACCAAAAACAAAGAAATTAATGAGATAAACCCATAGTTATCTTATTATTTTCTAGGAAATAATTATTTAAATAATATTCCTTGTTAAAAATGACCAAATCAACCACCATTAATTAAATAAATCATTATTTATTTGATTATATCCCAACCACTTCCTTAAAAGATAAATAAATCATTTATTTATTTATTCTTCACTAATCAAGGATTTGACCTAGTCAAACACCCTTTCCCTCAAACAAATAATAATAAAATATTCCATAGAGGTGGATCTAGATTTGATTAACATTATTTTAATCATGCACCAAGATCTAGAATGACCCAATATTTTGTTATAAATAGGAAGGATTTTCCCCCATCATTCTTCACCTTTTTTGCACATTAGATCACTGCGGATCTATACACTTGGTCTTCATTTTCTACCATTTTGCTCCCATTGAGCTCTATCTTCTACATTAGGTTTTCTACATCTACAAGAGAGAGAAAGCTTAGATCTGAAGTGCTGAGGACTACAAAGAACCCATCCCATTGAGGAGATCTGGATACACCTTCTTGTTTCCTCGCAGGTGCCCTGTAATATAAAAATTCATTCAAAAATCGTGTTCTTGTCTTGTCTGTTGGATGCATGGAGCAAACTCTTTACTTTACTGCTTAATGTCTTTCCATTTATAGATCTGTTTGTTGCGGCATTTTAACTACTAATCGCAGATCTGAAGATGTTTGGCAGCCTCTATTGTTGTTAGGGCTATTAGTTATGCGTAGCTAAAGTGGTTCTTTTTCGTACACTTTGACGAAGAATTCATACTAACAAATGGCGACTCCACACGGGTTTTAAATTACGACCGCTGTCGTTTTTCATATTCCTGCATATCCAGCTACTTCAGGCCCTAGGGCTTCTTTTCAGCTGCTTAGTTTTCCTCTTTTTATGTCATTTTCTCACATAAAACCCTAAAAACTTAAAATTTCTAACTTCCGTGTGTTTCTGGCCCTATTGCGCAGGTAAGCGACACCAGCCACAACTGAGACGGCAACTTTTCTGAAAATCTGCCGCCGAGACAACCGGAATAGGGGGGTTGCACTTTTTGGCCCTAAACCTGCGACCTGGACCTCCAGGTCGCACTTTTCAGCCTGTTTTCTAACGACCTCAACTCGAATGGTCGAAGCTGCGACACGACTTTTTCCCGGCATTTTTACTTTTCTAGGTTCTGCTGCAGCCTCTGCCAGGGTTTTCCAGCCTCTGTCTCAGCCCGCCTTGACCAAGATCTGATCTGTTTTTACTCATCTAAGTGGGAACCCGGCCCCTTAGGGCTTTAGTACCCTCCACTTTTTGTGGAAGAGTTTCAGCTGTTTCAGCCGTCGGTTTCAGAGCTTCAGCCCTTTCTTTTTCCAGATCTGTGACCTCACTTCCAGATCCATCGAAATCAGCCTCTTTTCCTTTCAAATCACCTCTTGTTGTTTTGTTTGGACCTCCTCTAAAGGCCTCTGCCTTGCCCCCCCCCGGTTTTTTGCTGATTTCCCTTTTTCCAGCCACCTTGCCTCTGTCTCTTGGCTGTGATCTGCACCCCTTATCTGCAGCTTTATCCTCCGGATCTCTGTCCCCTTTGACCCTAGATCTGTTGAGCTTCCTTTGTGTGTGTTTCCATAGTTTTTCCCTTTCTTTTCAGCATAGTTGTGAGAGACCCACCTTCTGGGGTTAGATAGATGCATATGTAGCTGTTATTTCTCTGTTATTTCAGCATTTTATTCTGTTCTCTGTAGGTTTATTTTCAGCTACGCAACACACTTTTTCTTGCTCTCAACAACGGAAAGGGTTTAAAAATTAAAATTAACGCACGCCACACACTGACCCTAAGTGAAGAAGCGCCTGGTTTACACCGCCTGGCAAAGACTCTAAAATCAATTGTCACTGCACCTTATCTGCCCTTGACCTTTCTTGATTTTTGTCCCTTTCTGCCCTTGTCGGTTTACTTCTTCCCGTCATCATTGCGCCCCCAAGGCGCCTTTCCCAGAGACTTCTTGGCCTTCACCCTCAGTTTCCGGTTGATCGACCTGCTCCGCACCGCCGTCGTCGAGCCAGTCCACCTGCGAGTCCGCACTCTGACTCCTCTCCTGATTCATCGGGTCCTCCTTCTCCTTCTGGTTCTCCCCCTGTCACCTTCACCATGTCTGGACCAGGGCCTAATGCTAGCGGTTCTCCCGGCCCCAATGCCGGCCCTACTTCTAGCGGAACTGTCACAACCACCACTCCGGCCACCCCTGTGCTGCCGTACATTGCAGGCCTCAGCCTCCCCGATTTCCATCAGTTGATTAATGACCCCATACACCACAATACTACCTGGCCCGCTATGCCCACCAAGTTGCCCTCTGATATCCCTAAGTTCGAGGGCCTTAATGGAGAAGATCCAATCAATCACGTCCGGTCCTTCCACATGTGGTGTTCCTCAAATTCCATTACCGATGACTCCATCCGTCTTCGTTTGTTCCAACGCACGCTTATCGGCGAAGCTTCTAAATGGTATGTCGAACAGGCCACTTCCTTGCATACCACGTTCGAGACTCTTGCCCAAGCCTTTTTGTCGTACTTCCAGCTCCCTCTCCGATACGACACTGGCACGGAGCTCTTGACTTCATTTAAGCAATCCTCTTCCACACGCCTTTCTGCCCATGTTCAGGAATGGCGACGAAGACGGAGCTTATGTCGAGCCCCTCCCTTTGAAGATCGAGTTTACATGGACTGGTTCCTTCGCACCCTCCCGTCTCCCATCGGCAAAGATGTCACCTCTCACTTTCCTCAATCTGAAGAAGCCGCCCTCCAAATAGCTTTAAAATATGACCTGATCTACGCTCAATCTGGTTATGTTTATACCGTTCTCCCTGACATCCCCAGGCCCGGTGGCGCTAACGCCCCGGGGGCATCTCATTCCGCCGACGGTATCGTTGGATCTCTTTCCCACCCCTCTGCTCACCCTCCTATGAGCCATGGCCTCCCTCAGGGAGGGGCCAGCACCTCTAGCACTCTGCCCCCTCCCGGCAACATGTATCCAGGATACGGCATGCCTCCTCCTTTTGCCCAACCTCTTGCTTACCTCAATGCTGCCCAACCCAACCCTTACTTTTATCCGCAGCCTGGTGCGCCAGCTCCTCCAGCATATGCGTTTCCGCCTCCCTTGCCTCCTCACCACCTGCAACAGCCCTTACAACCCCCTCCAGGGCAAGTATTTGCGCAGCAGGGTGCGTTTAATCCCCCTTCCCAAAGAAGGCGGAGAGGCAACCAGAACCCATCTGCCACTGGTAACCGAGGACCCAAGTCTGGTCAGGACCCTAACACTAGCAACCAGCCTCAGGGCATTCCGCCCAGGCCGGACAGGCCGCTTCGCACAAACAAGCCCTGTTCGTGTTGCGGTGTTTACGGTCACTACACTCCCGATTGTCCTCTCTTACCCCAGATGCGACAGATGTGGGAGTCTCAAGCCACATTGCGCGGACAACACGCCTCCCCTCATGCTCCTCCTAATGTGGCCACTACCCAGCCAGTTGTGTTCACTGATCCTTTCCCTCAACAGGGATTCGTGGCTACCCAACCCCCCGACAGCCATGTAGCCACCCCCTCGTCCATTTCTGGTTCCTCTGATTACCAGATCCTTATGATGCGCTCCGATCCTTCCCCTTCCGCCGCTCCTGCTGACAACCAAATGATTGTTTTTGACGCCACCCAATCGGACCATCCCCCTCTCCCTCCTTCCGTTGCTTTCCAAATCCCTGTCAAAATCCGGAATGCCACCATATCCCGGTGTATAATCGATGAGGGGGCATCCACCTGTGTGATGTCCGCTTCGGTTTGGAAGCAACTCGGATCCCCGGAGCTGGCCCCTTCCATGATCACCCTTCGAGCGTGGGACGGTCATGCCTCCCAGCCTATTGGCCTGTTTCACAACTGTCCCATCACCCTCGCCGGTAAGACGGTTTGCGTTGACATCGAAGTCATTGACGCCCCTCTAGACTACAACATTCTATTGGGGCGAAGCTACACCTATGCCATGTCTGCTGTCCCATCCGCGGTTTTCCGCAAGATGTCCTTTCCTCATAATGGGAAGATAGTCACCATCGACCAGCTATCTTATCATGAGCCGCCGTCTCCGACCTCCTCTGAGACGACCATCTCTTCCGTAGCCAACAAGCAAACCGTCGATTCTTTAACCAGTGTCTCCCCCGGCGTCTACAAAGATTCCACCTTGCTTGGTACCTTCCCTCACCTTCCCCCTCCTTCGGTCACTGATACCAGCTCGTCGAATGGTTGCATGATGCAATCGTCTCAGGCCGCCCATAAACGGCCTGCCTCGGCTAGTCAGCCACCTCCTCCCCGCCCTCCGCAACCCGCTCCTAGCCATTCATCTCAGCCAGCCAGACCTCCTCCTTCTGGCCCTGCCCCTACAGCCGGTATCCCTGAACCCCTTTATCCTCCCAGATCAGTTCCTCCTGGCCTTAACCATCTTGGAGCCGTCCCTCCTGGTCATTTCCCTGCTGGGCAGATCCCTTTCTTAGCTCCCCCTCCCGGAGTATATTCTGTCCCCGTCATGGCCACCCTCTCCCTCCCTAACTTGACCTTGGGCATTCCGGTTTGGTACCTTGATCCCCCAGCCGCCACCCCCCCTGGTCACCCCAAACATTACATGGCTTTGACACCGGTCCAACCGGTCCCCCTCGCTTCCCCCGTAGCCACTGTGCCCCCAGCACCTCCACAGGACCCTTCTCCTGTTGCGACGGCTCCTAGGAAGAAAGGCAAAGTTCGTAAGGGGGCAACCCATCAGGATCAGGCCGCCCCGACACCTCTTCCCCACCCACAACCACCAAAACCCGCCATTCAATGCGCTTTGTGTGATATCGTCGGTCATACCACTCACCTGTGTCCTGAATTGCCCCACCTCAAGCTTCTGGTCAACGAGACATTCCCCGACTCTGATATCCCAGAAGTCTATGTCACTATCCCTGACTCCCTCCCAAAACTCAAACACTTGCGCACAAACCACCCTTGTGCCTTGTGCGATTTTCACGGCCATTACACCCACCTCTGTCCCCGCCTTGACGAGTATCGTTCCTCCTTGGACATGTACCGCCAATTCAAGGCCGCTTCAATCGGACCAGAGGACATTCCTACCTCCATTCACATTCCGTCTCTTACGCCAACGGAGCCCTCACACACCATTTTGTACATGTCATCATCCTTGAGAAATAATTCACCGGCCTCTCCACCTACCGATCCCCTCAACTCCTCAGCCAACCTTGGATCTGTTGATATCGCCCATCCGAGCCCTTCTCCTCATGATGACCCGTCCCCCACCACTACTTCCTTGGGTGTCCCACCTTCCTCCAGTCTTCCCATCTTCCAATCTGATGAAGACATCATGGAAGCCATGACCAACCCCGACTTTCCCTGGGATGATATGCACCATCGCGCATATTTCCTCCCACAGCAGTCCCATGACCAATATGCTGTGGAAACCAAAGACTTCATTCCTCATGCGGTCGATTGGTTCAAAAACCCCATCCCTGCACCTGATGCTTTCGAAGAAGGAAACATGGCCAATATCTCGTCTACCATCAAAATTGACATTTCGGTCAAACCAGGAATCGAAGAATACATCACCTTGGGTGCCCAATGCACCCCGGAAGAAATTGAAACTTACACCAAGCTTTTCAAATAATTCCGCGATATCTTCGCCTGGTCCTATTCTGAAATGCCCGGACTCGATCCTGCCATTGTCGAACATCATATCGACACCTGGCCTGATGCCAAACCAGTCCGCCAAAAGATGAGACCCATTCATCCTTCCCGACGTGACGCTATCAAAGCCGAAATCGATAAGCTCAAGCAGGCTGGTTTCATTTACCCCATTGAATACACCACTTGGGTTTCTAACCCTGTTCCTGTTCTCAAGAAACAAGGCACCATTCGTGTCTGCACGGACTTTCGCGACTTGAACAAAGCTTGTCCCAAAGACAACTTCCCCACACCGTTCATCGACCAAATCATTTACGAGTGTGCGGGGCATGAGGTCCTATCCTTCATGGATGGTTTCTCCGGATACAACCAAATTGCTATCCGTCCTGCTGATCAACTAAAAACCGCGTTCATTAGTCCGTGGGGAACTTTTGCTTACCGGGTCATGCCTTTCGGCCTCAAAAACGCCGGCGCCACCTTTCAACGGGCCATGTCTTATTGCTTCCACAACTTAGCTCATATTATCCTTGCCTATTTAGACGACCTCACGGCGCATTCTAAGTATCGGGCGCAACACATACATGATCTGCGCACCATTTTTTTCCGATGTCGCAAGTATAATATCCGCCTTAACCCGTTGAAATGCGTTTTTTGCGTTCCTGCCGGCCGTCTCCTAGGCTTCATCGTGTCTAAGGACGGTATCACTCTTGACCCTTTGAAAATTCAAGCCATTCTTGAACTCCCCATCCCGCGTACCCTCCGCCAGCTCCAAAGCCTCCAAGGCAAAGCTAATTTTCTCCGTCGGTTCGTCCCTGACTACGCCACCACCGCACACGGGTTCCTTAGACTCCTACGCTCTCACATCCCATTTTTTTGGGATACCCATGCTCACGAGTCTTTCGATGCCCTCAAGCAGGCTCTCACATCTGCTCCCTTAATTCGCCCTCCCGACTTTAATCGGGACTTCATCCTATATATCTCCGCTTCCACCCATTCGGTCGCTGGAGTCCTTATCCAAGAGGATGACCATGGCGTTGAGCATGTGATCTACTATGTCAGAAAAAACCTTGTGGGACCCCCTGTCTCATACTCCTATGACGAGAAATTAGCGCTGGCTATCGTGTTCTCAGTCCAAAAACTTCGTCATTATATCCTCTTGCGCTCCACCAAGGTTGTGACAAATTCCAACCCTATGGCCTTCCTATTGAGTCGTCGTCTACTTACTGGGAAGTACGCCCGTTGGGTCATTATTCTTCAGGAATTCGATCTTGAATTTGTCACCCCAAAAAGTAAGAAAGGCTTAGCCCTCGCTGAGCTCATTTCTGAATTACCTACCAGATCGCAAGACCCTCCCGTTAATGACGATTTCCCTGATGAACACCTGTTTACCATTTCTTCCGCTGACCCGTGGTACGGCGATATTCTTACTTATTTGCGAACCCAAAAGTTCACCCTCCATATTGACCGTGAGGCTCGTCGCCGTATCCGACACCAAGCCCCCCGATACCTTCTTATCGATGACGACCTTTATCGTCGTGGGGTTGATACGGTCCTTCGTCGTTGCCTCACACACGCTGAAGCTGAACAGGTCCTTAATGCCTGCCATAGCGGCGCTTGCGGTGGCCACCTCTCCGGTCTCGCTACTGCCCAAAAAATAATGCGCGCCGGGTATTTTTGGCCTTCCCTCTTCAGTGATTGCATCGAGGCAGTCAAACACTGTCCCAGTTGCCAACATTTCGCCCCTAAGGCGAGAGCTCCACCAGCTCCCCTCCATCCGGTCGTCTCCACTGGCCCCTTTTGTAAATGGGCTATCGACTTTATGGAGTGTCACCCGCCATCCTCTGGTAGCCACAAGTATATCATTGTGGCGGTCGATTATTTCACCAAATGGGGCGAGGCCATGCCAACGTTCACCAACACGGCAGCTACCGCGGCCCTCTTTTTCTTTAACCATGTTATAGCTCGCTTCGGGGTTCCCAAGCAACTGGTCTCTGATCATGGCAGACATTTTGAAGATGAGATATGGCGTGAGCTATCCTCCCTGTTGGGTTTTGAGCACCAATATTCCTCCTCCTATCACCCCCAAGGTAATGGCCAAGTTGAAGCAGTCAACAAAACCCTCAAGACCATGCTTCAACGAACAGTGAATAAGCACAAAACCAACTGGCATCTCATGCTCTTTCCTGCCTTATGGGCCTATCGAACCTCCGTTAAAACCACCACCGGGTTCACCCCTTTCCACCTTGTTTTTGGAGAGGAGGCAGTTTTACCAATCGAGTGCGAAATTCCTTCTCTGCAACTAGCCGTTGAACTTCTCCCTGACACCCAACCGCTAGAACAACGACTTATCATTCTCGAGCGTGCCTCTGAAGACCGCCGTATTGCCTTGCAAACCATGGAAGCGGCCAAAAAACGCACCAAAGCTCAGTATGACCGAAAAGTCCAGCCTCGCACTTTTCACGAAGGCGACCTTGTTCTAGTCTATGACCAGGCCCATGATGTCCTGGGTCATGGGAAGTTTGACTCATTATGGCTAGGCCCTTCCATCATTAGTAAGGATCTTGGCAAAGGGGCATACCTCTTAGAGGATTTTGAAGGTCATCCCCTTCCTAACCCTCGCAATGCACTCTATCTCAAGAAATATTACCCTTAGCATTTCCCCTCGAAATGCATGTTTTATTTTCTTTTAGATAGCCAGCATCTGTTGTTTCATTTTTTCCTATTGCACCAGGACCCATTTCGTCCTCGCAAAGTTTCCTCACCTTCATTTAAAATCGAATTTCCTCACCTACAACTCTTGTACTGGGGGCACCATACTGCCCCCCCTACTCGTCCATGTTCGTGTCGATTTTCGTCATGAGTGCCCACCTTGTACTCATGCTTTCTTGGTCCCCCATTGGGGCCTTTACTGTGTGGCAGCACTATCATGTCGCCCTTGTTTAGAGCATCCGAGTTGAGTCATCATTGCATTCATGGAGTCTATCCCGCGGCCTTTTACACCCTACTATAGCCCTCCATTCTTTTTTGCTTGGTTCCTCTCTTGTGTCGCATATCATGACCTTTAGCCCCACTGTCCCCTATCCCTTTCGATATCGTGTCAGTCGCTGCCATGTCATTCATGCCCTTTATGCTCTAACAAGGGAAGTCGTCCATTCGCCACTCCATCCTTCCCATTTCCACCTTCATCATTAGTGTCAGTCTGTCCGTCGCCCTATTGTTCTTCTCTCGTGCCTTAGTTGAGGATCTCTCATTGCCTCACCTACGGCGGACCTCCTTCTGTCGACATCAGCACATTTATTCTAGAAGCAAGGTCTAGAGGGCGGTGTACCTTGGTTCCAGCTTCCACTCTTGTTCGGTGCCTCGGATCAGGCAAGGGGATCTCTCCCTTCCCTTTGACTTGATTGCTTCTCCGGCTCTTTTCAGCATGATCGAGATTCGTATACTGGACAGTCCAGTGACCCAGCAGCAGCTCTTGATGATTCCCGGGCGTGTGTGAGATGTCTCAACCCTCATGAGGGGGTGGCCCTGCAGGTAGCCCCCCACATGCCCGGATGACCTCTTCATTGCAGCCTTTGATGCCGCTCCGGATTTTGATGATGTTGGCCTTAGCCACTTGCAGCACCTCTATGATTTGCATGTATCAGTCAGATTTTGTGAGCCCTTCCCCATTTACAGGGGGCATTTGGGTTGTCTTTATCTCATGTACTCAGATGTTATTGTACTAGTCCTGGCTTATCAGTCAGATTTTGTGAGCCCTTCCCCATTTACAGGGGGCATTTGGGTTGTATTTATCTCATGTACTCAGATATTATTGTACTAGTCTGATTGTTGTTCCAGGCCTGACATGTATGTGGCCGACTCTTCAACTTTGTATTTTTTATCTTGACCCTTGATTATGCCAAGCCCATGCTCTATGGTTCGGTCCTTGTTCCTTTGGACACTGCTTATTCTTTTTGTACTTTGTTCGGCGGGCATGAGTATGCCTCCCCCGCCTCCTTCGGCTTCCTGATGCCCTCTCATATAAAGAGACTTGTTGCACCTGTAAGTCTCGTCTCCTCAGGGTCTAGTTCTTGACTTCTTATCTACCTCATATTTCTCTCTCTGACATACCCTTTTGTTGTCTAGTGATTGTCTTCTTACAACGTACTTCGGTCATACGATTTGCTCCTGACATTCGCACGCTGGGGGGCAATCTGTTACACCATTTTTTGGTCATCTAACCTTTCATCATTATATGGACCCAAGTACACCATGTAAGACGAGTTTTACCCCAAGTAAAACTGCTTTCACTATGTTAATTAGGAAACCCCAAAAGGAATAATTAATTAAACCATAATTTAATTATTATTCCCAGTCATGTTTAACCCAAAAACAAAGAAATTAATGAGATAAACCCATAGTTATCTTATTATTTTCTAGGAATAATTATTTACATAATATTCCTTGTTAAATATGACCAAATCAACCACCATTAATTAAATAAATCATTATTTATTTGATTATATCCCAACCACTTCCTTAAAAAGATAAATAAATCATTTATTTATTTATTCTTCACTAATCAAGGGATTTGACCCAAGTCAAACACCCTTTCCCTCCAACGAATAATAATAAAATATTCCATAGAGGTGGATCTAGATTTGATTAACATTATTTTAATCATACACCAAGATCTAGAATGACCCAATATTTTGTTATAAATAGGAGGGTTTTCCCCATCATTCTTCACCTTTTGTTGCCTACTAGATCACTCTGGATCTATACACTTGGTCTCATTTCTATCATTTGCTCCCATTGAGCTCTACTTTATGCATTGGGTTTTCTACATCTACAAGAGAGAGAAAGCTTGGATCTTAAGTGCTGAGGACTACAAAGAACCCATCCCATTGAGGAGATCTGGATACACCTTCTTGTTTTCCTCCCAGGTGCCCTGTAATATAAAAAATTCATTCAAAAATCATGTTCTTGTCTTGTCTGTTGGATGCATGGAGCAAACTCTTTACTTTACTGCTTAATGTCTTTCCATTTATAGATCTGTTTGTTGCAACATTTTAACTACTAATCGCAGATCTGAAGATGTTTGGCAGCCTCTATTGTTGTTAGGGCTATTAGTTATGCGTAGCTAAAGTGGTTCTTTTTCGTACACTTCGACGAAGAATTCATACTAACACCAGGGATAGGACAAACCTCTCTTAGAGTCTCTCAACGATAGTCTCCTTGCTTGAGTCGGCCTTAAGGGAAGAATGAGGGCTCTTGCAGCATGAAGGCTCTTGGGAATTTGGAGATTTAAAGCTTAGGCTCTTCAAGACTAGCTTGCAATGGCAATGGGAAAGCTTTTATAGAAGGAGGAAGGGGAGTTGGGATCCCTATAATTGTGGGATTGGCCCTATCATCAAGGAAGCTTCCATGAGAGGTGGCAAACCACTTCCCTTCCATGGAACTCCTGGAGCCAAACCTCCCAACTCAAGATAGGTAACAGTTTCTGAGTCTGTTGAAACGAAAATTCCACCATTATTATTTAAAAAACACTCCTTAAATTGGCTGGCGCGACTGAGACTCTGGGATAGAGCGCCAGTTGGCGCGGCCTCTTTGTAGGATTTTTCTCATTGGCATGAGTGGTGAACTGGCTACCCCCACCAATGCAAAAAGGGATGTTTTTATGGTTTTCTGCAAGGAGATGTCTTTAGGGCAATTGAAGCTCATGTTTAGAGGAATGCAATGATAATGATTTCAAGGCATGACATTGCCCACAGGTCACATAATGGGCCCTCCAATGTGCGGGACGGGGAAAGGTAGGGACAGTGACAAATTATTGTGTAACAGATACCCCCTAAAGCATGAGGCCCGAGAGAGAGAGAGGGGTGAAATGATTTATGAGAACGTGTCCAACTGAAGCTCCGCCGTCGGAAAACCTGTGTGGAGAAATACAACTGATAACTCAAGTACATGATGTATATGTGGTATGGACGCAGCCATCCAAAACAGAGTATACAATAATCCAGATCCAAGGTATGGTCGCAGCCATCCAGTGAGGATCGATAAATAGACTCAGGTATGGTCGCAACCATCCAGTGAATAAGTCATGTAAATAATCATAATAATCCACAATATCGCAGCCTGGATTACAACAGACACAATCCAGGGTCTTGCGCTCCATCTCAACCCAAACAAAGTAAAAGTTCAAGCATGCGAATATGTGAGCTGAAGTCGAACATGCAAGAACATCGTCCGATTACCAGCCAATAATGAGAGCTATTAACAGACGCGAGAGGAACCACCAATAATGACGATGGCCCTCAAGGTAATACAGGTACAATCTACGGCATGTGAATCAATGAGCTGGCGTCGAATACCCATAGAATCACTCGATCGGAGGCCAATGATGAGAACCTCACGTCGAATGCGATGAACCTTCCATTCAGGCATGCAGGCTCCAAGGTACCATAAAGGAGTCCCTAGATCAGCTTCCTGGATAATGAGCTGAAGTCGACAGGAAGTCACCTTGATCGAAGGTGGGCCATAATGTTTCCCACATCATCGACACAAGACAGAGGAAAATAATTTTTTTGTTGTGAATCAGGATCATATGAGAATCAAAGGAAGGTTGATATTTGCAGAGGTCAACTTCTCTTGAACATATAATGGCACAAATAGTGGTTTTGGTAGTACTTGACATCAACGGATCAGAGGTCATGGTGATGAGGAATGAGCAGAGGAGAGGTCAAAAAGGATTACCAAAACCCATGGAAGCAAGCAAAAAAACGAGATGAGATGTCCCCAACCCGACACGAATGCAGACAAGTGCCATGTTCAAGAGCGACATACTGCTGACACGACAATGATGATGGTTCCATTTTTCCCCCACCATTTCTAGCGAGTACCCCAATTATTTTTTATAACAAGCTTGAAGGGGATAGCATATGCTTGTAATATAAATCCGCCCTTCGGGCGAATCCATCCTAGTACATTTATGAGCCCTAAAAAGGAGGAACTCGGAGAACGTCATTTCGACTGAATTCGATGTCATCAGGGTTTAACGAGCCTGACAAAGGAAGAACTTGGCGTATTTTCATGTTTAGAGAGTTTGAAAAGATAGCAGAAAAGTAAACTCCAAAGATCCCTTTTCGTCAATAGTTCCCCAGATCCGAAAAGGTAGAAAACAATATCCGAGAAAACCTCCTAGTCGCGATAGGCTAGGGTATTCCTTTTTCGTAATCAATCTATCCCAGCCCGAAAAAGCGGTAAACGTATACTGGGTAGATGTCGATTCGTGTCCATTTTAACGAGATCGAAACGACAAGGGCCTCGACAATCTTTTCATGTTTAGAGAGTCAGAAAAGAGCTGAAAGATGACTCCAAAGTGACTTTTTCGTGTATTTACCGAGTCCGAAAAAGTATAAAATACAACTTATTTTCACCGTCAAAGTCGTGGAAAGACCTGTTGCTGCACATACCAAGTAAGCGTAAAACCCATTTCCGACATAACATATTAAAATATTTGAGAAAAATAACTTTTAAAACCTATCCTGTGTCGAAAAAGTTATAAATATGCCAAAATGGTAAAAAACAAAATTACATTTACTATTTAACTTGGTGAAAAGCAGCAGTGGTCCATTTGGTGTGCAAACTTCTGACGGTGATTGCGACAGATCCGGTTTACCATTCAGATCCTCGTCTGTTACAGGTAAGAGGCGCTTCCCTGTACTTCATTTCAATCCGCTTTTTAATAGTTTTCCCTCATGTATCAGAGTTTTGTGGCAACTCTTTAAATATTTAGGGCTGCGCTCATTGGCGCGGGTATCGGGCACGGACCCACGCCAATGGGCTTTTATATGTAAAGGCCTCGCGCCACCTGGCGCGACTGTTCACAAAACAGCTGCGCCAGCGGCCGAACCCAAATTTCCGCCCAAAAATTCGAGATTTTAACCAATTTGAATGAATTTTGAAGCCTAACAGAGATCTAATTAAGGGTTTGTGACCATGTGGATGCAGGAAATCAAGAAAAATGGTGATTGAGTGGAAAGAAAGAGAGCATGGAGAAGAGGATGAACAGGCCATAGAAAATGAGGCTTGCATGAATGCCCTCAGAAACTATGGGCTAAATAAGTTCTTCCTAACACCCTGTTTACGAGCTCAGCCTGAGCTCCTCCAGTATCTGATCAATATTTGGGATGAACAGGAACAAGTGTTCAAGTTACGAGACCAGGTGTTGGAACTGGAGGTCTCTGATGTGTATTTTATAACCAGACTGTCTCGCAGAGGTCCGGTGCCCATCTTGACTGGGAGCAAACCATCCAGCTAGAAGATGGAAGAAGTGATGGCACGAGTGTGCCCAAGGGCACAAATGGGATCAGGGAGTAAAAAGGTGGATATTCACACCATCCCCGATCTAGCACTGAGGGTAGTCCTACATACCATCACACGGGCTGCAGGGTCGCAAGCACCGCACGAGGCCACAAAGGCCCAACTCCTGTTGGCCTCAGTATGCATGCGTCCCCTATTGTTTGAATGGGCTACAGCAGTAACAATAAACATGAAGAGATAGCTCACGAAGTGCAAGCAAGCCAAACTGAAACAGTTTGGCTATGGTTCCATCCTGGTATCGTTTATTCTGGAATGATTACCAATCTTCCAGGGCCAAGGGGCCATAGTAGCTGAGCCGATTCCACGAGAGCCAAAAATGGCTCGCTGGGCAACACTAATGCCCAGAGCTGGAGGCGGCCAACAGATGTCTTGGAGGTCGGAGTTTTTTGGGTGGTTACGGCGCCAGTTGATCGTAGTGGAAGATTGGCCATATGCAGGAACTGATTTCACTAGAGACCCAGATCTCCCACTGCCAGAAGGAGATGACTGGGACGAGGAGTTGGGTATGACCTCATCTCTTTTGATTTTTATGTTTTATGATTTTTTGTTAGTACACATTTTATATATATGCAGATGTGGGCCTCGAGAGACCAGCCGGTATGTCTCCAATCGCGCGGAGGACTCTTCTCGCCCCTGATCCTCAGGCAGAGGGTACAGGAGGGGAGGAGTTGATCCAGAATCTCGAAGGTATTGCCCGAGAGATCCTAGACTATGCTCGGCTAGCGGATGTACCGATGGTGTACCAGCGACATACGGTGGGAGTACCTAGTCGAATCCACCGACTTCTGAGATGCTTAGTGCGTGCAGTTACATGTTATCATGAGCACCATGTGGATTAGACCCTTAGGGATTTTACCACACATATTTTTTGAGAGACATATCGTTTCCGGATGTATTTAAGACGATTATGTATATTTTGACTTTATGTGACACACGCTATGTAAACACTTCGATATCTATATATATATGCATATCTATTTCTAGAAGGATCTTTCTTTACATGTGATGATGATTTATAAATTGCGCAAATGTATGTCTAACACCAAATTAGCTACCGCATCTGTTAATGTATTTAAATGCCTGGGTATACGTTGATATGTAATGTAGTCAAAATTTATTTCCAGTAATCGAATACGCAGATACAGACGAATGGACGGATTTCTTACCGAATAGTGTTCGTTCAGTTGTAACACTACAAGTTGTGAAGCTAGATACACAAGCAATTCACGGATACCAAGGTTTACCGCCTCGATTAATAATTCTAACACAGCACTATATTCCGCGATGTTGTTCGTAGTATGTCCTAGACACACACCTTGCAGGTTGACCAACTCACCAACAGGATCATAGATTACACAGGCTGCTGAAGACAGATTCCTGGTACTATGGAAGGCACCATCCGCGAAACCAACAAATGGATGAATGGACATCTGCACAACCAGGAAGACCCGATAAGCAAAAATATTTTTACAAGGCACACCACACCATACATGCACACAAATGAAAAACACACACCTATGTACACACACCACACCAAGAAATCACTTCAGGCATAGTACTTTTTGAGGTACAGCCCATTTCTGGGCTGCGCCAGCGGAACTCCTTCATAATCTATAAGCTCATAAGCCCCGTTTTTCAAAATGCGTTTTACTATATAGGGCCCATGCCACATAGGCTGGAACTTACCAGCTCCAAGCTTGTCATGTGCTTGATCATACAGGAGGACGAGGTCTCCTTTGATAAAGGAACGGGGGGAAACAGATTGATCAAAATGAGTTTTGACCCTCTTATTTTGTGCTTCAATAACCAAAGCAGCCAGACGACGGGTTTCATCTAACCGTTCCAGATACAGAAGACATTCTTCCTCAGTAGAAGTATCAGGTAGAAGTTCCACAGCTAATTTCAAAGAAGGAATCTCGCATTCAACCGGAAGAGTTGCTTCCAGACCATACACCAATTGAAATGGTGTGAATCCAGTTGCACTCTTTGTAGATGTTCGATATGCCCATAGAGCTGAGAACAGTTGGAGATGCCAATTGGATTTGTGAATACCAACTGTTCGTTGAATCATAGTGACTAGAACCTTGTTCACTTCTTCAACCTGACCATTCGCCTGAGGGTAATATGGTGTTGAGCTGTCGTGACGCAAGCCCAACTTTGAAGTCAGCTCAGCCATCATATAATCTCGGAAATGAGTACCATGATCAGTGACGATGGCCTGAGGAACCCCGAACCGTGAAATAACGTGGTTGAATATAAATTGAGCAGCCGTTTTACCGTCAACAGCTAGTGTAGGCATTGCCTCGGCCCACTTGGTGAAGTAGTCGACGGCAACAATTATATACGCATGCCCCCTGGTCGAGTGAGGGTTACACGTCATAAAATCCACGCCCCATTTTGCAAAAGGGCCGACGGTAATAACAGGATGCAAGGGGAGAGGTGGCGCGCGCATCTTGCGCTGAAATATCTGGCACGCATGACATTTACGGACTGCAATAATACAGTCTTTGAATATGGAAGGCCAGAAATAACCTACTCGCGGAATTTTCTAGGCAGTAGCATATCTGGACATATGTCCACCACAGGCGCCACTATGGCAGTCACTTAGGACCTTTTCAGCCTCCTCCAAGGTTAGGCACCGCCGGAGCACCGAATCTACTCCAATGCGGTATAAGGTATCTCCTACTATACGGTAGGGTTGGGACTGATGCCGAATTCGACAGCGGGCAGCTTTATCCAACTCAGACCGAAATGTCGAGGTCTGAAGATACACAATTATGTCACCGTACCAAGGGTCACGAGTACTGATGAGGAAAAGCGTTTCATCTGATATATGGTCTTCAGAGTGTGAGGGAGCGGAGTCTATAGGGAGAGAGCATATAAGATCCGCGAAAACCAGTGATTTAGTTGACTTAGTGGTAGTGAACTCTAAGTCAAACTCCTGCAGGATAACAATCCACTTGGAATACTTGCCCCCTAGTAATTGTCGAGAGATAATATATGTCATAGGGTTGCAATCCGAAAACCACTGTTATCGTACGCAAAAGGATGTAATGTCGAAAGCGCTGCACAGCGTGTACTGCGGCTAACGCCAACTTCTCGACATGAACATAATGCGTTTCTGGATTAAGAAGGTTCCGTGACAGATAATAACCAACATGTTCATTACCGTCATCGTCATCCTGCACCAAGACCATGGCTATGGTGCTAAATGCAGTGGCGAGATATAAAGTGAAGTCGCGGTGGTAGTCCGGAGGATGAAGAAACGGAGCATTGACAAGCAACGTCTTCATCTTCTCAAAGGATTGCTAAGCGATTTCATTCCAGTGGAAGGGAACATTCTGCTTTAATAGACGAGTGAATCTTTTGGCCACCTCGGCATAATTCGGGATAAAGCGTTGAAGAAAGTTCGCTTTCCCTTGCAGACTCTGTAACTGATAGAGGGAGGAGGGTGATGGAAGATTAATGATGGCCTCAACCTTTAAAGGGTCAAGGAGAATCCCATCTTTTGAGACTATGAATCCTAAAAGACAGCCAGAATCCACACCGAAGACGCACTTATGAGGATTGAGCCTAATATTGTAGCGCCTACAGCGAAGGAAAATCTAGCGGAGGTGTTCAGGGTGATCCTCTCGCCTAGTTGAATGAGCTGGCAAGTCGTCCAGATAAGGCTGAACGATGTGGCGAATGTCATGGAAAGCATAAGACATCGCACGCTGAAAAGTAGCTCCAGCGTTCTTTAAGCCGAACGGGAGTTTCTTATACGCGAACGTACCCCACGGACAGATGAACGTAGTCTTGTGTTTATCCTCAGGTGCAATATTGATTTGATTATATCCTGAGAAACCGTCCATCAAGGAATAGATCTCACTTCCGGCACATTCGTCGATAATCTGGTCGACGAACGGAGTGGGATAGTTATCTTTTGGACAGTCGCGATTGATGTCACGGTAATCAACACAGACCCTAATAGTACCCTGCTTTTTATCAACAGGGACAATGTTAGACACCCATTCTGTGAGGGCGATAGGATAAATAAAGCCCGCGTTCAGAAGTTTTTCAACTTCGGCCTTAATTGCAGCGGCTTTCCGAGGATGCATGGGGCGTAAACGTTGGCGCACGGGTTTCGCACCAGGGTAGGTTGGAATCTCATGCACTACGATACTGGGATCGATCCCTAGCATTTCCTCGTAGGACCAGGCGAACACATCTCTGAATTCTTTAAAAAGATCAGTATAGACTTGAATCTCATCGGGAGAACAAGTCACTCCCACGTGAATATTCTCAACGATCCCCGGTTTAATGGAGATGTTGATCGGGATGGTTTCAGTGATGTTACTCAGGTTTCCCTCCAAAAATATCCTCGTGCGTCACAATAGGCGTTTGAAGAGGAGGGGTAGGAACCTGAGAAGCATAACGCTCCAGACTGTCAGTCATTGCCCCCAAGCTAGGCATAAAAGAGGAGCGATGATGTCCATCGCCCGAAGGCAGCTCCTCAAGAGACATAGTTTCAATGATGGCTTCATCGGAAGGAAAAGTCTCTTTGAGAGGATCAGGTGAATCGACCTGAACAAGCCAGGGGGATTGAGAGTAGACGTCGAGAGCCATGCTCAAAGGAGCATGCTGAAGAGGTGGAGGATCAGATGCGGCAACAATTTCACAGTATTTGATCTCTACTGGAGTCAAGGGCATCGATTCTCCAAACTCAAACACCTGCTCAGGCGTAGGAATAAGCTAGGGGTCATCGGACCTGGAAATCATGTTAACTTGAGCGGTGTGTGGTGGTGGTGCGGGAAAAATACCCATGAGGACTAGGTCTTTGAAGAGACCAGGTCCTACACTGTCCGGGGGATTTGGAATTTGATCCACGTATGGGACGTTGTTCTCAGAGGTAGAGGTGAAAAATGACAACTGATCCACCGTGACAATTTTTCCCTCATGATGGAACTTAAGGAGTCGAAAGACGGTGGACGGCACACAGAGCATGGCATGAGTCCAGCTGCGGCCAAGAAGTATATTGTAGTTGAGTTTGGCGTCAACCACTTCTACTTCCACGTTGACAGTCTTCCCCTGTAAAGTGATCGCTAGACTCTCGATAACACCCAGGGGTTTGGATTCTCGACCATCAAATGCCTCGAGGGCATTGGGAGAAGACGCAAGGGCTGGAGAGCCAATGGCTTTCCAGTAAGCGGATGACATAATGCAGGTAGAAGCACCTTCATCCACCATGGCCCTATGAATATTCAGACCATTAATCCCGACTTGAATAACAAGAGCGATTTGATGTGGAAGTCGGGGGGAGAAATTCTCTAAATCGAAGGTGAGAAGACTCGAATCGGCGGGATCAATGCCATCGATCGCAGACAATAAAGCCTTATGTTGCAAAGGACAACTTTGAAGAACTTCTAGTGCAGACATAGTAGAGGGTGCCTGTGCCAAATCCTCAACAATGTTGTAGTGTTGAGCGGCACGAGCATTCGGATTATAAGAAGATCTTCGAAGAACACCTTTAGAAGGTGGCTTCACAACGGGTTCAGGAGTAGGCTTCTCGATTTCCAACGAACCAGAGACAGGTGGGGGAGGTGGTCCATCCCCAACTGCCTTCCCGGGTGCCTGCCACGATTCGTTATAATCCTTCGAACGCGTAGCGACAGAGATAGGTGCAACACTCTTCACCATGAAAACTTGGGACCCAAATGGTGCAGATGGTGACGGTTGTTCAACCATCTGGGTCTGTTGAGATCTGAATGGTTCCTTAAGAACCGTCGGAGTCCCTTTCGAGCCCTTGAGAATTTGACTAACTTCAGATCGTCATGGACAATCCTTAGTATAATGGTCTCCTTCGCAAATGAGGCAGGGGTACTTCGGCTTACGCTGAGAACCATCCTCAGTACGAGATTTAGATTCTAGCTTTGGGGCATCAGATTTAGATTTTCCTTTGCCCTTCTTCTTCCCTTTGGAGGATTTCTCCATAGGATTGGCCTGAATGGAATTCACCTCCGCGGTTTTGCCAGAATCGGACGGGGCAGGATTAGCAGGAGCATTGTTGGAAGAATTGGACTTCTGCTTCCCATTCGAAGATTTCTTCGAATTCTTAGAGATAGAACCAATGACACCATCCACCGCAGGGGTAGGCGGAGCCTTAGAGGTTCCGGACCACGGGGCATCAGGAAAGATATCATAAAGCGTGCCGGACTGAGAATACACAAGCTCCAGATATTGGGCACACGCAATGGCTTGTTCCTCTGTCACACACGCTCCTATTGCAATATCTTGAGCGATTTTATTCACGAAGGAAGTGGTGAACCAGTGAGTTAGTATCTGATCAGTTATGTGAAACTTGATCAGTCTACGACAGTGCCGCCACTCATGAATGTGATCAGAGATGTGAGTGGCTTTATCCTGCTTCAAAGAAGTCGGGAGGTGCATCCCGGCTTCATAACGAACCGGTAACTGAAAGTGCGTGAGGAAAGCCATGGCTAAAGAATTGAAATCTTGGAAAATGCCACGGGATAACTCTATGTACCACTTAGCAGCAGCTCCAGTTAAAGTACGCTGGAAGAGGCGCAGACGAATCGAATCGTCGACTCAAGAGTTAGACGAACACCAAAGATGATACGTCATCACATGCGCCTGGGGGTCCTCTCCAGCTTTTCCCTCAAACTTGGAACAATCACCTGGTATCTTGGTAGGAACTGGAGGCCAATACAGATTATGTAAAATTGGATCATTGGTCAATTTTGAAACATCCGGAAACTCCAAGGTGGCCAGGAACGGCAATGACGGATTAACCGGCATGCCTGGCCCAGGATGAGGACCGGTACCCATACTCCACAATGGTTGTGAATATCCTTGCCCCCATGGGTTCTGTCCCATAGGATTCTGACCGTAGGGGGTGTAGGTCATGTAACCAGACTGATTTGGATGCTGGTAACCAGAGTGTGGGGCTTGATAACCAGAGTACGGACCCTGATTATGTGTTGGCTCGGTGTAAGCAGCATTTGGATTTGGCTGCTGAGTGTAGGTAAAACCGGGTGGAGGAGGATAATACTGAGAGCCTCTGGGGTGGTTATAATTCAGTTGAGATTGACCATGAGGATAATAACCACCCTAAGGATGAGTAGTTTGCTGAAAAGTGGAACCCTGCGGAGCCTAATAAGTAGGGTGTAGCTGTTGATTTGGCTGCGGCATCGAATGAATCGGCTGCTGGGCAGGGTTAATGGAATGAGCGGGCTGCCCTGAGTGAACAGGTTGACCCGACTGAGAGGATTTCCCTAAATGAACAGGTTGACCTGGATAGACAGGCTGTGCTGGTTGCACAGGCTGACCTGGCTGTGAAGGAGCCCCAGGTTGTACCGGATGGGCCAGTTGGCCTGGAGGCGGAACACCAGGTTGTGTCAGATGGGCCGGTTGGCCTAGTGGAGGAACAGGGCCAGGTGGTTGTTGGAAACTGGTTTGACCTAAAGCAGAACCATAGGATGGTCTCGGTTGATATGCAACGTTAGAAACAACAGGATACTGAGGTTGCATTGGTAGAGAAGGCTGGATTTGCCCCCCAGGACCATAGACCGGTCCCGGTTTGTACCCCGGCTGAGGCTGAACAGGTTGACCGGAAGGGCTATAATACTGTCCTTGCAGACTGTACGATAGCCCTTGCTGGCCCGCAGGATAGCCTTGGATGGGCTGCCCCTGTGGGTCATAAGGATTGCCAGGTTGGCCCGAAGGTTGGCCTTGGAAAGGTTTCCCTTGCGGGTTATAAGCCTGGTTATAAGGTAAACCTTGAGCATGGAGGTAAGCCTCAGGATCGAGAAGACGTTAAATGTCCCCGTGCTCATCATACTGACCTGGAAAAGCATACACGGGTGTACCATCCTGTGCATAGTGCGAAAAATAAGAGCTGTTGGGATCTTGGGAGGATAATCCAACCTCGGGTTTCGACTATTGCAGAGACAACCGATACTCCTCCGGAGAGATGTTCTCCGGTATAACAGTCGCTAGATAGATATCTTCAGGAGTTGGCATAGCCCTGGAAAAGGGTGCTGTGACAACAGGAGAAGAGGCGGCCACACAAACAGTGGGCCTAACGGGTACAGAAGTAACGGGCGTCTGAGGAGACACCCCGGGTGAAAGAGCAGCTGACCTCGGAGAAGGAGCTGACACTCCCATAGAGGCTGCGGCAGAAATGATCTGACCCGAAGACCTGTACCCCAGTGGTAAAGAGGGACTGGCTGTTGGCATGTCAGCCAGTTCAGAGTTGTCTCCCGAAAACAATTTTCGTGGGAAGAGCTGATAGTCTTCACCAGACGTTGGGATTTCCTCACCAGAATCACTCATGGTTGAGCCTGCCGTTAGATCGTGTAATAGACGGCGAGGACTAGGAGGAAATACAGCAGCAACAAAAGGCAAACCCAATGTAAGAGAAATGAAATCAGCTCTTAATCTCAATTCAGACACAGGGTCTGAAAAGGGCCAATCGAACTCAACTGGTCCCCCAAAGGGTTGCTCAGAAAGAACCGGTCCCTCGTCAGGAAACTCGGAAACAATAGGCTGCTGCGGTTTAGCAGAGGATTGGGAAACCTCTGATGAATCGTCCGTGTAAGGACTACCAGTAGACGAAACCGAAGGTTCTGCCACTATGGAAAACGACAAGAGAAAAAAGAACAAACACACACATGGGCTGAAAAAGAGTTAAGACACACGATCAAACGGTCAACAAGCAAAATCTAAGAGGGTGTGTAATCGTGGGTGATTAATTTTTACCACATTGAAAAATAAGAAACTTTACCGTTTCATGTTTTAAGAGTCGAGAAACGATAAAAAGGTTACTCTATCTCTTTCAGATTTGACACAAGCGTGAAAGGACAAGCGCTTGGCGATATTTTCAAATTTAGGGAGTCAGAAAAGACCAAATGACTGCTCAGGAATACTAGGCAAAAAGGGTGTACCAAATAACCGTGAACTGCAATATACACCTTGGTTTTAATAATGAAAGAGAAATCAACCAAGGACTTTCCGTGCGTGCAGGAATTCTCCCCGAATGTTGTGTTCGGTGTATCACGGGTATAGGGCGGCAGACTCGGCTCCCTATGGATAAAGGATTGAAAATCTAGAGGGGTCTCCCTTTAGATACGCGACGGTACGGGGAGCACAAGTCCGTACTAGCGCTGTCTAAAGCCAAAAGGAGAACGACAGCTACTAGGTTTAAAGATGCCGGAACACGTCTCTAGCCTAGACCTCTAAATGTGTTTCGTTAGATTTCAATGCTGCCTTAGTGTAAATTGAGTAGATTTTAAATTTGATCTTCAATTACGTTTCAGTTTTCAGGCCCTAACGAATGTGTGGTCTCAAAAATTCCTAAATGCAAAGTTACATGCCACAGTACATCATTTTGTTCGATGAAAACTAGCTACAGAAGAGTTGAGAGATTTGACACAAACAAAATGATCGGAAGACAATCAATGATATCTCTAATGCAACTAATGAAATCGAAAACTTTTCATTCAAATCACTAATTACTAGTAAAATCGAAAAGATTTCAATTTACACTAATCAACCAAAAGCAAAAGAGATTTTTTTTTTTAAATTTTCAATGTTTGATGGCTAGATGCACTAAACAAACTAAAAACAAAAGAGAAGCAATTCGAGAAATGATATTAAGAGAGCAAAAACAAACAAGTTTCACTCGATGACACAAACAATCAAATCTCAAATCGACCAAAGTCTCTCAAAACCAAGAAAAAGTCTCAAAGGTTCCAATGGACCGTGTGATCTAGGCCCAAAGCAAGACCAAACGAAATTTGAATGAAGAAAAGAGCAATCACCCAAAAATCGCAACGAAACGGTGAACAACTACTAAGAGAATGCGGAGGAGCAATCAGAGAATTGACTGGACTAACAAAACACCAAAACTCCTAAGGAGGGCTCGATACACAAAGCCACTAGATGCCCTAGGGCTTAAAACGTGAAATCGATGGAGAAAAGCAAACAACCAAAGGACGAAGGCAAATTCCCAGTCAAACAGGACTCCAACACACTCAGGTAGCCGAAAAACCAAAAAGAAAAACACTGACCAGACCCAGAGGGCTCAAAATTGAGCAAACCCTAATGCCTCACAGAAGTGGCATGACTGTGAGGTTGTAACTGGCGCGGGCAATACAAATGCAACATGCGCCAATTGGCGCGACTGTCGAGCTAAAAAGCGCGCCAGACGAGTTCCTCAACCAAAAATAAAAAAGGGCTACTCCAGAAGTAGATCAATGATAACTAAGCAAACCAAGAAGCAAAAACAGCAAAAGAACCCAGCCCAGAAGGCCAATCAAGCAAGGAAAACCGCGAAACAATCAGCACGAGACAATTAAAACTAGACGATCCCTAGTGGAGTCGCCAAATTGTTGAGGAGGTAAATCCCCTCTGCGGACAGAGGCGATCCCTACTAGCCCAGCACGGGTCTAGCAACAATCATCAAATGCTACAGCGCAAGTTCCTAATTGCGAATAAACAGACCAACGATGGAGGCCTACCTGGAGTCCAGTGCTATGATTCGTAGAAGAGACAGCGTTCCCTTTCCTCAGCCTCGGCAGATCACGATCTCCGTGGATGGACACCTACACATGCAAGAAACAACACGAGTACAAGCATAAAATCCAAAATACGCAACTATATATCAATCAGAAAGGATATAACTCATCATTATCATAAGTGAAAAACAGAGTGGAACCATAACTAGTAGTCATTCATTAATAAGCAATCGAAAGAGAGTACAACCAATGTTCTGATGCTCAGGTCTCCTTCGGAGGGGTCTCCAGTTGTGCACATCTCGCAAAGCCTGCCCGGGATGGGACAAGCCTCTCTTAGAGTCTCTCGACGATAGTCTCCTTGCTTGAGTCAGCCTTAAGGGAAGTATGAGGGCTCTTGTAGCATGAAGGCTCTTGGGAATTTGGAGATTCAAATATTAGGCACTTCAAGACTAGCTTGCAATGGCAATGAGCTAGCTTTTATAGATGGAGGAAGGGGAGTTGGGATCCCTATAATCATGGGATTGGCCCTACCTTCAAGGAAGCTTCCATGATAGGTGGCAAACCACTTCCCTTTCATGGAACTCTCGGAGCCAAACCTCCCAACTCAAGATAGATAGTAGTTCCTGAGTCTGCTGAAACGAAACTTCCGCCATTCTTCTTTAAAAACACTCCTCAAATTGGCTGGCGCGACTGTGACTCTGGGACAGAGCGCCAGTTGGCGCGGCCTCTTTGTAGGATTATCCTCATTGGCGCGAGTGATGAACTGGCTACCTGCGCCAATGCAAAAAGGGATTTTTTTATGGTTTTCTGCAAGGAGACGTCTTTAGGGCAATTGAAGCTCATGTTTAGAGGAATGAAATGATAATGATTTCAAGGCATGACATTGCCCACAGGTCACATAATGGGCCCTCCAATATGCGGGATGGGGAAAGGTAGGGACGGTGACAAATTATTGTGTAACAGATGCCCCCTAAAGCATGAGGCCCGAGAGAGAGAGAGGGGTGAAATGCTTTACGAGAACGTGTCCAACTAAAGCTCCGCCGTCGGAAAACCTGCGTGGAGAAATACAACTGATATCTCAAGTACATGAGGTATATGTGGTATGGACGCAGCCATCCAAAACAAAGTATACAATAATCCAGATCCAAGGTATGGTCGCAGCCATCCAGTGAGGATCGATAAATAGACTCAGGTATGGTCGCAGCCATCCAGTGAATAAGTCATGTAAATAATCATAATAATCCACAATATCGTAGCCTGGATTACAACAGACACAATCCAGGGTCTTGCGCTCCATATCGACCCAAACAAAGTACAAGTTCAAGCATGCGAATATGTGAGCTGAAGTCGAACATGCAAGAACATCATCCGATTACCATCCAATAATGAGAGCTGTTAACAGACGCGAGAGGAACCACCAATAATGATGATGGCCCTCAAGGTACTACAGGTACAATCTACGGCATGTGAATCAATGAGCTGGTGTCGAACACCCGTAGAATCACTCGATCGGAGGCCAATGATGAGAACCTCACATCGAATGCGATGAACCTGCCATTGAGGCATGCAGGCTCCAAGGTACCATAAAGGATTCCCTAGATCAGCTTCCTGGATAATGAGCTGAAGTCGACAGGAAGTGACCTTGATCAAAGGTGGGCCATAATGTTTCCCACATCATCGACATGAGACAGAGGAACATAATGTTTTTGTTGTGAATCAAGATCATATGAGAATCAGAGGAAGGTTGATATTTGCAGAGATCAACTTCTCTTGAACATATAACGACACAAATAGTGGTTTTGGCAGTACTTGACATCAACGGATCAGAGGTCATGGTGATGAGGCAATGAGCAGAGGAGAGGTCAAAAAGGATTACCAAAACCCACGGAAGCAAGCGAAAAAATGAGATGAGAAGTCCCCAACCCGACACGAATGCAGACAAGTGCCATGTTCAAGAGCGACATACTGCTGACACGAAAATGATGATGGTTCCATTTTTCCCCCACCATTTCTGGCGAGTACCCCAATTATTTTTTATAACAAGCTTGAAGGGGATATCATATGCTTGTAATATAAATCCGCCCTTCGGGCGAATCCATCCTAGTACATTTAACGAGCCCTAGGAAGGAGGAAGGAGGAGAACGTCATTTCGACTGAATCCGATGTCATCAGGGTTTAACGAGCCTGACAAAGGAAGAACTCGGCGTCTTTTCATGTTTAGAGAGTTTGAAAAGATAGCAGAAAAGTAAACTCCAAAGATCCCTTTTCGTCAATAGTTCCCCAATTCCGAAAAGGTAGAAAACAATATCCGGGAAAATCTCCTAGTCGCGATAGGCTAGGGTATTCCTTTCTCGTAATCAATCTATCCCAACCCGAAAAGGGGTAAACGTATACTGGGTAGATGTCAATTCATGTCCATTTTAACGAGATCGAAACGACAAGGGCCTCGGCAATCTTTTCATGTTTAGAGAGTCAGAAAATAGCTGAAAGATGACTCCAAAGTGACTTTTGTGTGTATTTACCAAGTCCGAAAAAGTATAAAATACAACTCGTTTTCACCGTTAAAGTCACGGAAAAACCTGTTGCTGCACATACCAGGCAAGTGTAAAACCCATTTTCGGCATAACATATTAAAATATAAATATGCCAAAATGATAAAAACAAAATTACATTTACTATTTCCCTTGGTGAAAAGCAGCAGTGGTCCATTTGGTGTGCAAAAATTCTGATGGTGATTGTGACAAATTCGGTTTACCATTCAGATTCTCATCTGTTATAGGTAAGAGGCGCTTCCCTGTACTTCATTTCAATCCACTTTTTAATATTTTTCCCTCATGTATCAGACTTCTGTGGCCACTCTTTAAATTTTTAGGGCTGCGCTCATTGGCACGGGTATCGAGGATGGACCTGCGCCAATGGGATTTTATATGTAAAGGCCTCGCGCCAGCGGCCGAACCCATATTTCCGCCTAAAAATTCGAGATTTTAACCAATTTGAATGAATTTTGTAGCCTAACAGAGATCTAATTAAGGGTTTGTGACCATGTGGATGCAGGAAATCAAGCAAAATGGTGATTGAGTGGAAATAAAGAGAGCATGGAGAAGAGGATGAACAGGCCATAGAAAATTAGGCTTGCATGAATTCCCTCAGAAACTGTGGGCTAAAGAAGTTCTTCCTAACACCCTATTTACGAGCTCAACCTGAGCTCCTCCAGTATCTGATCAATATTTGGGATGAACAGGAACAAGTGTTCAAGTTACGAGACCAGGTGTTGGAACTGGAGGTCTCTGATGTGTAATTTTTAACCGGACTGTCTCGCAGAGTTCCGGTGCCCATCTTGACTGGGAGTAGACCATCCGGCGAGAAGATGGAAGAAGTGATGGCACGAGTGTGCCCAAGGGCACAAATGGGATCAGAGAGTAAAAAGGTGGATATTCACACCATCCCCGATCTGGAACTGAGGGTAGTCCTACATACCATCACGCAGGCTGCAGGGTCGTAGGCACCGCACGAGGCCACAAAGGCCCAACTGCTGCTGGCCTCAGAATGCATGAGTCCCCTATTGTTTTACTGGGCTACAGCAGTAACAATAAACATGAAGAGACAGCGCACGAAGTGCAAGCAAGCAAAACTGAAACAGTTTGGCTACGGTTCCATCCTGGTATCGTTTATTCTGGAACGATTACCAATCTTCCAGGGCCAAGGGGCCATAGTAGCTGAGCCGATTCCACGAGAGCCAAAAATGGCTCGCTGGGCAGCACTAATGCCCAGAGCTGGAGGCAGCCAACAGATGTCCTGGAGGCCGGAGTTTTTTGGGTGGTTACGGCACCAGTTGATCGTAGTGGAAGATTGGCCATATGCAGGAACTGATTTCACTGGAGACCCAGATCTCCCACTGCCAGAAGGAGATGACTGGGACAAGGAGTTGGGTATGACCTCATCTCTTTTGATTTTTATGTTTTATGATTTTTTTGTTAATACACATTCGCCCTAACACATTTTATATGTATGCAGATGTGGGCCCCGAGAGACCAGCCGGTATGTCTCCAATCACGCGGAGGACTCTTCTCGCCCCTGATCCTCAGGCAGAGGGTACAGGAGGGGAGGAGTTGATCCAGAATCTCGAAGGTATTGCCCGAGAGATCTCGGACTATGCTCGGCTGGCGGATATACCGATGGCGTACCAGCGACATACGGTGGGAGTACCTAGTCGAATCCACTGACTTCTGAGACGCTTAGTGCGTGCAGTTACATGTTATCATGAGCACCATGCGGATTAGACTCTTAGGGCTTTTACCACACATATTTTTTGAGAGACATATCGTCTCCGGATGTATTTAAGACGATTATGTATATTTTTTGACTTTATGTGACACACGCTATGTAAACATTTCGATATCTATATATATATGCATATCTATTTCTGGATGGTTCTTTCTTTACATGTGATGATGATTTACAAATTGCGCAAATTTCTGTCTAACACCAAATTAGCTACCGCATCTATTAATGTATTCAAATGCCTAGGTATATGTTGATATGTAATGTAGTCAAAATTCCTTTCCAGTAATCGAATACGCAGATACAAACGTAAAATGGACGGGTTTCTTACCGAATAGTGTCCGTTTAGCTGTAACACTACAAGTTGCAAATCTAGATACACAAGCAATTCACGGATACCAAGGTTTACTTCCTCAGTTAATAATTCTAACACAGCAATATATTCCGCGATGTTGTTCGTAGTACGTCCTAGACACACACCTTGCAGGTTGACCAACTCACCAGCAGGATCATAGATTACCCAGGCTGCTGAAGACAGATTCCTGGTACTGCGGGAGGCACCATCTGTGAAACCAACAAATGGATGAATGGACATCTGCACAACCAGGAAGACCCGATCAGCAGAAAGATGTTTACAAGGCACACCACACCATACATGCACACAAATGAAAAACACACACCTATGTACACACACCACACCAATAAATCACTTCAGGCATAGTACTTTTTGAGGTACAGCCCATTTCTGGGCTGCGCCAGCGGAACTCCTTCATAATCTATAAGCTCATAAGCCCCGTTTTTCAAAACGCGTTTTACTATATAGGGCCCATGCCACATAGGCTGGAACTTACTGGCTCCAAGCTTGTCATGTGCTTGATCGTACAGGAGGACGAGGTCTCCTTCGATAAAGGAATGGGGGGACCCTCTTATTTTGTTCTTCAATAACCAAAGCAGCCAAACGACGGGTTTCATCTAACCGTTCCAGATATAGAAGACGTTCTTCCTCAGCAGAAGTATTAGGTAGAAGTTCCACAGCTAATTTCAAAGAAGGAATCTTGCATTCAACTGGAAGAGTTGCTTCCAGACAATACACCAATTGAAATTGTGTGAATCCAGTTGCACTCTTTGTAGATGTTCGGTATACCCATAGAGCTGAGAACAGTTGAAGATGCCAATTGGATTTGTGAATACCAACTGTTCGTTGAAGCATAGTGACTAGAACCTTGTTCACTGCTTCAACCTAACCATTCGCCTGAGGGTAATATGGTGTTGAGCTGTCGTGACGCAAGTCCAACTTTGAAGTCAGCTCAGCCATCATATAATCTCGGAAATGAGTACCATGATCGGTGACGATGGCCTGAGGAACCCCGAACCGTGCAATAACGTGGTTGAATATAAATTGAGCAGCCGTTTTACCGTCGGCAACTAGTGTAGGCATCGCCTCGGCCCACTTGGTGAAGTAGTCGACGGTGAAAATTATATACGCATGCCCCCCGGCCGAGTGAGGGTTACACGTCATAAAATCCATGCCCCATTTTGCAAAAGGGCCGACGGTAATAACAGGATGCATGGGGAGAAGCGGCGTGCACATCTTGCGCTGAAATATCTGGCACGCATGACATTTACGGACTGCAATAATACAGTCTTTGAATATGGAAGGCCAGAAATAACCTGCTCATAGAATTTTCTGGGCAGTAGCATATCTGGACATATGTCCACCACAGGTGCCATTGTGGCAGTCACTTAGGACCTTTTTAGCCTCCTCTAAGGTTAGGCACCACCGGAGCACCGAATCTACTCCAATGCGGTATAAGGTATCTCCTACTATACGGTATGCCTGGGACTGATGCCGAATTCGACGGCGGGCAGCTTTATCCAACTCAGACCGAAATTTCGAGGTCTGAAGATACACAATTATGTCACCCTACCAAGGGTCACGAGTACTGATGAGGAAAAGTGTTTCATCAGGTATATAGTGGTCTTGGTGAGAGGCGGAGTACGTAGGGAAGACATATAAGATCCTTGAAAACCCAATTGATTTTAGTTGACCTAGCGGTAGTGAACTCTAAGTCAAACTCCTGCAGGATAACAATCCACTTGGAGTACTTGCCCCCTATTAATTGTCGAGAGAGAATATACGTCATAGGGTTGCAATCCGAAACCACTGTTATCGTACGCAAAAGGATGTAATGGCGAAAGCGTTGCACAGCGTGTACTGCGGCTAACGCCAACTTCTCGACATGAGCATAACGTGTTTCTGGATCGAGAAGGTTCCGTGACAGATAATAAACAACATGTTCATTACCTTCATCGTCATCCTGCACCAAGACCATGGCTATGGTGCTAAATGCGGCGGCGAGATATAAAGTGAAGTCGCGGTGGTAGTCCGGAGGACGAAGCAATGGAGCATTGACAAGCAACGTCTTCAGCTTCTCAAAGGATTGCTGAGCGATTTCGTCCTAGTGGAAGTGAACGTTCTACTTTAATAGACGAGTGAATCCTTTGGCCACCTCAGCATAATTCGAGATAAAGCGTCGAAGAAAGTTCGCTATCCCTTGCAGACTCTTTAACTGATATAGGAAGGAGGGTGATGGAAGATTAATGATGGCCTCAACCTTTAAAGGGTCAAGGCGAATCCCATCTTTCAAGACTATGAATCCTAAAAGACGGCCAGAATCCATGCCAAAGACGCACTTATGAGGATTGAGCCTAATATTGTAGCGCCTACAGCGAAGGAAAATCTGGCGGAGGTGTTCAGGGTGATCCTCTTGCCTAGCTGAATGAGCTGGCAAGTCATCCAAATAAGGCTGAACGATGTGGCGAATGTCATGGAAAGCATAAGACATCACACACTAAAAAGTAGCTCCAACGTTCTTTAAGCCGAACGGGAGTTTCTTATATGCAAACGTACCCCACGGACAGATGAACGTAGTCTTGTGTTGATCCTCAGGTGCAATATTGATTTGATTATATCCTAAGAAACCGTCCATCAAGGAATAGATCTCACTTCCGGCACATTCGTCGATAATCTGGTCGATGAACGGAGTGGGATAGTTATCTTTTGGACAGGTGCGATTGATGTCACGGTAATCAACACAAACCCTAATAGTACCCTGCTTTTTATCGACAGGGACAATGTTAGACACCCATTCTGTGAGGGGGATAGGATAAATAAAGCCCGCGTTCATAAGTTTTTCAACTTCGGCCTTAATTGCAGCGGCTTTCCGAGGATGCATGGGGCGTAAACGTTGGCGCACAGGTTTCGCACCAAGGTAGGTTGGAATGTCATGCACTACGATACTGGGATCGATCCCCGGCATTTCCTCGTAGGACCAGGCGAACACATCTCTGAATTCTTTAAAAAGATGAGTATAGACTTGAATCTCATCGGGAGAACAAGTCACTCCCACGTGAATATTCTCAATGATCCCTGGTTTAACGGAGATGTTGATCGATATGGTTTGAGTGATGTTACTCAGGTTTCCCTCCGAAAAAACCTCGTGCGTCAAAATAGGCGTTTGAAGAGGAGGGGTGGGAACCTGAGAAGCATAACGCTCTAGAAAGTCAGTCATTGCCCCCAAGCTAGGCATAAAATAGGAGCGATGATGTCCCTCGCCCCAAGGCAGCTCCTCAAGAGACATAGTTTCAATGATGGCTTCATCGGAAGGAAAAGTCTCTTTGAGAGGATCAAGTGAATCGGCCTGACCAAGCCAGGGGGATTGAGAGTAGACGTCGAGAGCCATGCTCAAAGGAGCATGCTGAAGAGGTGGAGGATCAGATGGGGCAACAATTTCATAGTATTTGATCTCTACTGGATTCAAGGGCATTGATTCTCCAAACTCAAACACCTGCTCAGGCGTAGGAATAAGCCAGGGGTCATCGGACCTGGAAATCATGTTAACTTGAGCGGTGTGCGGTGGTGACGCGGGAAAAATACCCATGAGGACTGGGTCTTTGAAGAGACCAGGTCCTACACTGTCCGGGGGATTTGGAATTTGATCCACGTATGGGACGTTGTTCTCAGAGGTAGAGGTGAAAAATGACAACTGATCCACCGTGACAATGGCTTTCCAGCAAGCGGATGACATAACGCAGGTAGAAGCACCTTCATCCACCACGGCCCTATGAATATTCAGACCGTTAATCCCAACTTGAATAACAAGAGCGATTTGATGTGGAAGTCGGGGGGAGAAATTCTCTAAATCGAAGGTGAGAAGACTCGAATCGGTGGGATCAATGCCACCGATCGCAGACAGTAAAGCCTTCCGTTGCGAAGGACAACTTTGAAGAACTTCTAGTGCAGACATAGCAGAGGGTGCATGTGCCAAATCCTCAACAATGTTGTAGTGTTGAACGGCACGAGCATTCAAATTATAAGAAGATCTTCAAAGAACACCTTTAGAAGGTGGCTTCATAACGGGTTCAGGAGTAGGCTTCTCGATTTCCAACGAACCGGAGACAGGTGGGGGAGGCGGTCCATCCGCAACTGCCTTCCTGGGTGCCTGCCACGATTCGTTATAATCCTTCGAACGCGTAGCGACAAAGATAGGTGCAACACTCTTGACCATGAAAACTTGGGACCCAAATGGTACAGATGGTGATGGCTATTCAACCATCTGGGTCTGTTGAGATGGGAATGGTTCCTTAAGAACCGTCGGAGTCCCTTTCGAGCCCTTGAGAAGTTGATTAACTTCGAATCATCGTGGACAATCCTTAGTATAATGGTCTCCTTCGCAAATGAGGTAGGGGTACTTCGGCTTACGCTGAGAACCATCCTCAGTACGAGATTTAGATTCTATCTTTGGGGCATCAGATTTAGATTTGCCTTTTCCCTTCTTCTTCCCTTTGGAGGATTTCTCCATAGGATTGGCCTAAATGGAATTCACCTCCGTGGTTTTGCCAAAATTTGACGGGGCGGGATTAGCAGGAGCATTTTTGGAATAATTGGACTTCTCCTTCCCATTCGAAGATTTCTTCAAATTCTGAGAGATAGAACCAATGACACCATCCACCGCAGGGGTAGGCGGAGCCTTAGAGGTTCCAGACCAACACAATAGGTGAAGTGCATGGAGAAGAACTTGGCCTTATGACCCCTTGGTTCATCATTTCCTGCACTTGCTTCTTTATCTCCTCCATATCAGTGTTTATGACAACTTATACATACCAATGTTCGGTAAAGGAGAATCATGTTGCAAGTGAATCTCATGTTGGATCTCACTCTTTGGAGGAAACCCACTTGGTTCCTAAAAAATCCCATTATGGTTAGAAAAAATTTCATACAATTCCTTTTTATGAGTGGGAGCACAACCTTTGAAATCTTCATATGTCTCTGCATCTTTTTCTCTCACAACCATGAGCATGTGCCCTTTGTTGGAATTGATCAATCTCTTCATCCGACCTGCACTTACAAGATTGCCATTGATTTTTGCATGATGAAATCTAACAATATATTCAACCTCATCTTTCATGAGATGATACTTGTTTGCATGGCGAACTAAAGTTTCTTTCCTGTCATATAAATATGGACTCCCTAATACAATGCCACATATATCCAAAGGTACAACATCAAGGTCAACCTCATCTACTAGTTTGGATGCAATCACAAATCTAGATTTACACTGTAATTTGGATTTATCACACACCCAACCAAGAGGGTAGGGTTTTCTATGAGGCTTGGTCTCCATTCCTAATTTTTTAACCAAGGATTCTGAAATCAAATTTACTTGTGAGCCTAGATCAAACAAGGTTTCCACCTAAGTATGTTTCATTATAACTCTAATGTGGAATAATTTAGTCCTCTTTCGTTCATTAAAAAGAGACTCATTTAAAGAACTTGTACTTGCATGCAATTCATAATTTTCATTAGCATGAAGAGAAAGAGTACCTTGTATGCCCACTTTTTTTATCTTTGTCTCATCACCAGAATTGGATCGAAGGTCCTGATGTACGGTTTCCATCATCTTTTGCTTGTTCTTTCCACCAAATATTTTCGGTTTCAACTCTAGATGCAACCTCTAACAACGTTCATCATCATGGCCTTCCTTCATGCAATGTGTGAAAGATGGATTTTCTCCTCCCTCCTTCTTGGTTGTAGTTGCCTTCTTGTCCTTTCCCTTTCCTTTCCCTTTGAACTTGTCATTATAAGGATTTAAAGATGATTTCTTGTGTTTCTCTTCTTTGTCATTCTTGCCCCTGTTTTCAAGGTGAATGGCCTGCACAATGGCCACATAAATAGTAGTAGGCTCAAATAACAACAAACAATTCATGATGTAACTATGTAAAGCACCAATATAATTTGTTACAATTTTTTGTGAATTAAGTGAAATTCCCAAATTCAACGCTTGTTTTCTAAACTCTTATGTGAAGATTTGTGAATTTTGACCCTTTCCTTGTCTCAAATATTTCCATTCCATTAAATCCTTTTGTTGATAACCCAAAGAATAAAACTGATCTTTTAATGCATAAACAAAATTTGACCAAGAAGAAAGGATATCACCCAATTTTTTGCTTCCTTTTTGCAAATTACTCTCCCACCAAACAAGAGCGGTGCCACTCAGTCTAAGAGATGCTAATTGGATCTTGGCCTCATCCTCCTCAATATGTTGGATCCAAAAATAAACCTTGATCTGTCTAATCCAATTATTTAATTTCTTTGCATTACATTATCTGTTATATGTGGGCAAATCAAAATTTACATCTAGCTTTAAAAATGACTTCTTAGATGTATTTTTATGTTTTTTGTTAGAATGATGAGAAGAGGAAGAAAAATAATTTTCATTGGTGGATGGAGAGGGAGGAGGCTCTTCTCCTCCACCTCCATGGTGTATCGAGGCATGATCATCAGGCTCTTTCTTCTCATGCTTAATTCTCTTCTCATATTCTGCAAACAAGTTGTCAAATTTCTCTACAATGGTGAAGAATATCTTATGATAATTTCACTCTTATTCTACTTGTGCATCCTTATCAGCCATGTTTTGTCTTCGTGTTGCGTTCCCTATTTCAGGATCAAAGGATTTGAGTTTTCCTTCTCCTCTTTGGAGCTTGTTCCTAGTTAGCATTCACTCATGTAACTCACATCAAGGAGACCTTCTCTTATACCAAAATTAATCCAAATATTTTTCTGCAAGGATGTATACAGAATTGCATATAAAAGATCATGTAACCAAGTAACTTATACACATGAAAATAAGTGGAAATCAAGATAAATAATGATATCAAAGGCATAAGAAGATTTGATTACAGAGTCCACCCAATGTGGGCTACATCTTCGGGACTACTCATTGTGGGGAGGCCTCTTTCATTAAATGGAAACATAAATAAATTAAAAGAAATTACAAAATGACACCTTATACATCCACTTCTAAGGATGGCCTAAAAATGTAGACCTATGCTGGAAAAACGGGTTGCGCAGTTGGATTCCTGGCGAAAAATCGTGAAAATGATTATAAATTTGATCCATTTCTGACACTAGCACTTATGTACCCTAAAGGAATCTTCTCATCATCAAAAAAGATACCCCTCTAAGGGTTCCTCCCTCCTGGACCCACTCTTGGTTCTGCTGCATAGACCTTCCCCTCTGCTCTTCCCCCCAAATGAATGATCGTGTTAGGTTTAAGTATATGTTTTCTGGGTAGCTTAAATAAGGTGAGGCTGTGTGGGCCATTGGAAAGTGTGTTGGGTTGGTTACGACCTACCTAGGGTAAAATCTCACGGCTCTTGAAATAACACATTGTTGCATTTTTATTACCCGTCTGTTTTGGAATTACACTATGGTTAGAATGTGGGGTCGCCCATGGGAAGGTCGGCCAATGTCGGCCCCATTATATGGTGCAACGTGGAGGTTGGGTGGATCTGCCGGTGGGTGACCTGACCACCATATATTTGAATACATGTATGTATGGAATTTGTTTTCAATGGTTTCGGCGGCATTTAAAATTTTGGGTCGCCCATTAGCGGGTTGGCCCACATGGACTGGGCGGGTTCGAACCCCATCGGCTCCCTCATGGTGTGGTCATTACACAGCTGGGTGGGCCCAGGTCTCCGGTGGCCCAACCCATACATACATACATACATACATACATACATATATATATATATATATATATATATTAACAACAATAGTTAAAATTTTAGTAGCGATTTTTAAATGTCACTAGAAACATTAAAGAGGTGCTGACCCTTTACCAAATTTTTGCCTCGTTATTGACTGCCATTAGGCCTAGTTTGACCAGAAATTTGACTGGTCATAACTTTCACATATGAACTTGATTTGACGTTTCGTTCATGTTATTGGAAAGCTTGCATCGAGATCTTCGATATGACCCTAGTTCCACTTCAATCTAATGACTTTTATTTTTGAGATTTTTCAAAGCCACTTCTATTTCTAGAGCCACCTGGATCAATATGAATGTGGCTAAAGTGAAGGAAAATATTCAATGAAATAGAACATTGATTGTTGACATGGGTTGCACATTGCATTGACACTGTCTCGATGGAATATGTTATGGTTGATCAAGCTTGCATAAAAAAATGTATGCTTATAAGTTCATCATGGACTAAGTATGTGTGAGCAAGTGACCTTTACATGAGAAGAAGACTTTAAAACTTATGAAAACATAAATTGACCATGAAGGGACTATAGAATGAAAGATCGACTATAGAACAAGAGATCATAAGATCCTCAATAGGCTCCAAAATTCCAATGTAGGAAAATTTTTTGTGGATGTTGTTCACAGAATCAACACTTGGTGACACACTAGTAGAGCTCAAACTTATTTTTTTGTGGTTTTATCCTCAATTTCAAGGCCTCTGCATTTCAAGAAGTATTGATTCATCGTGATGATTACCTCAACTTTCCATTTGACCTAGTTATTGATATAGTCTCCTCTATTCCCTTACTCGGTTAAACACATTCAAAATACTTTCCCAATCACAATTTTTGCAATCTAGGAGAAGGGTAATATGTAATTGTGAGTTAAAGATAATCAGAGTGTGAGTTTTTATCTCTAGTGTTGCTTCATTGCCAACAGGCTAGAAAGTACCCTGGTGGAGTCACTATAGGAACACAAGCATCGCTTTGCTTCCAACAAGCCTGAACAATACCCTAGCGAGTTACTTGCTTCACCTCTTTGCACGGAAATATTTTCTCTTCTTTCACCCTTTATTTATTTTATTTACAAAAATGTGCTTAGGAACTTATTAATTCACTAGAGTAGAAGATAGATCCCGACTTATTGAGAGCACAATAGGTTTTTCCTTGAAAGACATGTATATAAACTTCTGATATTGTTTTTCTCGCTATTGATTTTCCCCTTTCCTTCTAATTGGATTGGCAAGAAAAACACCACTCAATTACAATACCAAGCCAAGGAATGAGAATGCTAAAATAGGTACGAGTTTCATGGTTATACTCAAAGCTTTATTTACGAATGGACCATGTTTTCCACCTAGACATCATTGAATTTAAAGATATATCAACCCAAATAGAGAAGAGGCAACAAATTATCCAAGCATTTTTCATCATCACATATTCCCTTTTCAAAGCTTTTCCACATTTTATTTTGAGCCAAAAAAAGAATCTTAATGAAATGTCTTATAATAAAAACACAAAGGAAAAGACATGAAAAAACAACAAAACAAAACCAAAAGGACACAACAAAAATAAACTAAAATCAACATGCAGAACATAAAATAAGAAAACAAGACAAATGCAGATACTAGAGAGCAAGTGGAGGATGAGGTAGAAAAGGAAACTATGATGTAACTAGGCCTACTTCTAATCTAACCAGCTATAATGTTAGGGCCAGGTATAATGATATTTCCATTTTACCATCATAGTTCCCAACCTGCAAACACAAAGATACCAACAATTAAAATCAATATAAAGCATTGTGAAAAAGGAAAGATAAAAACTTGAAAAACTTGGAAAATGAACTAAAGGTCTTGATTATTAACAACAAGGTGTGTCATACTAACCGGATTTCACCAATTTTGAGTTGTACCTTGTTGATTGATAAGTCGATCATACAAACCTTGAAGGCTACTTGTGAATACAAATTCATTTGTGTGTTCAGTTTTTTCAAACATTAATAAATATTGAAACTTATTATTTGCAACGGAGATTTCCAGGTAATATTTCTCTAACCATTCAGTAATTGGATCTCGATAGTCAAAACAATGAAATTGAAAACCCTGAAACTTCTAGGAAAAATATTTTTCAATCAAAGCATTTGAATCACAAAGAGATTCTTCTAAGGGGGATTCAATCTAATCTTGTTCGGAAATCTTGTCAAGATGGTGAGGACTTGTCCTAACCATCAACTCACACTGTAGTGACTCAACTATTCAAAAAAAATCTAAACATCGAAATGATGAATCATATAAATCAATAGATTCAACAAAATTAACTGTTGTAAAACAAGTATCATCAAATATGCTGATAGGAAAATATTTAATTGGGTGATAGTTATTAGAACCAGTATAATGATAAAATTGGTTGGTTAACACATAAGTTTCTTGATTCTTTATAGGTTCCCTTTTTATCAAATTACATTTAAAATAAACAATATGAAATCTTAGGACATTTGAAACAATTGTTGACATTGTGAATCCAAGAAACCAACTAGGATACTGAGTTGAAAAAATATTAGAAACATCTGTCAAATCAAGCCCAATATTTGTACCAACACAAGGGTTTTGGTAAGTTGAATGATTGAAGCATATGCAAGCACTCCAGAAGAGGAAATGTGTTAGTAATATGATTAGCTTCATGACATACACAAGATATCTAAGAAGGTAATCGATCTCAGAAGAGTTAAACAGAGACAAATCTTCCAACCCAGAATGACATTTATCTCGACATGCTTTTAGGCCATAATTATCCATGAAAAATGTGCTCTCCAATCCTTGGTCTAATGCAAGGAATTCACATGAAGAAGGATTAACCAAACAAGAATCCTTTATCTGACTAGAAATTATACCTTGAGGATAAATAATATTGACTTGAAAACATTGAAAGTCCTTTAAGAATGAATTCATAACTAAGGGATGAATATTAAAGAAAAATTTATGCATGAAAATATGGATCCAACTTATTTCAGAGATCTCAACAGGATTGCGAGAACCTGACATAACCATCAGCATGGGATGAAGTACCTCAACTTCCTGACAAGTCCCTGAACTTTTTAATGGTGGATCATCATATCTAGGTTGCTTGGAAAAATCAATAGGTAAACATGCACCACTATCATCGGATTTATCAATGAAAATAGTGTTAGTGCCACTAGTTTGATCAAATTTAAGATAAGGCATACTAGACTCTTGATGGATAGAGCATTTTAATGCATTGATCAGAGAATTACCTTAATTAGATAGAGTTGGAACATCTTTCTCTTGACTTATAAAATATTTATAGTTGAATATATCATGAATAATCGGATCAAGCTTTTAATCCTCTTGTTATAACCCTATTCACCACTCCTTTATAGTGAGAGAAACCCAATATCAACTTAACCCGATTTTTTGGAGAAAATGCATCCCTTGTCACCTTTTCTTTTACTTATGTGAGATTTATCCCATGATAAAAGGGTGGAATTACATGATTGAGTTATTTCTCATAATTAATTTCCAACATATTATATTTTTGAGATAATAATTATTTCATAATTGAGATAATTGATAAAAACCTCATAATTGTGAAAAAAATTCTAGAGTTTTCCGTTCCCAAGGAGATCAAATTAGCCCTCTTGTGTATGAGTTGGCTAGGGATCCGTTATTATAGAAGTTTTCTAACTTCTCAAGCCCCTAAATGTCTAGATACATTCTCCCAAAGGATATAATGAGCCTATATAATATCACCAAGATGAAAGGGGATTATATCTGGTATCCAAACTATAGCACGAGAGCTCTATTGTATTGGGAGAGGAGACCATACTACAAGATTGAGGAAAGGATCTCCTTTGTTGGAAGGTATAAATTTGTACTTTCATTTTGGATTAATAGATACATATTCCTTTTATGTACATGTTTTGAATATGTTTTATGCTTGCATATGTTGGTTTTAAGCTAACAGGCCCTCTACCAAAAGGCAATTGTTTGCTTGTTTGGTGGTGTTCTGTGTAGGTTCTTATTTTGTTATAAATGGAACGAGATATTCAAGTTTAAGTGTGGTTCCTCTACATCAGACTCAAGAGACTTCATTTATCTACGAGGATACAAGGTTTAAGATTCTGATCTCCATCTTATCATGTGCAAGTATTGAATGTATTTGTTTGTATAGCAAAGGATTGGGGTTTGAATCTTTGATATTTTTCATGTTCACACAAAAATATTGGTAGATCATTCTTTGATCTACTATATTAAAATTAATCAACTTTCTTTGGTGAAATTTTCCCGTAACAAAAATTGTGCTTTCAATTAGATCTTTTCTCTTTTTCCCTCTTCATTTTTAGATCTCCTCTTCTTCTTTATGTTTTTTGTTTTTCTCTTGTTCCCATTGAGTTATTTGTGGTTTGGTGGATTCATTTTTATCTCCATTTCTTTTACTTGCTTAATATCTGAGTTGATCTTATATCATGAGTTTTTTTTTTTACAAGAGAATAATAGATCATGTGTTTAAAATCAAATTATGAAATTTTCTACACAAAATTTGATTGAATTGGCCATTGTTAGGTCCCTATAATACTAGTGTATTCCCCTTATTGTAATTTTTAGTATAGCCACCTATTATTATTTTTGTTCCCATGTATCCCCCATGTTTTTATTTTTTCTCCCCATAGAAGCCCTCTATTGTTATTGTTGTGCCCTTACATTATTATTGTTATGTAGGCTCTATTGAAATTTGCAACAAGAAACAGTGAAATTTGCATCCATAAACAACATCCAGAAATGGCTACCATGGAGGATTTTTATTTAATTCTTTCTTAATTAGATTAGAATAAATGTGTGTCAAATGTATTTATCCCTTAAATAAATTGGACAATAAATTGTAATCTTATCTCATAATCACTTGTAATAGTTAACTGAATGTGATAGACTAAATTAGCTCATGAAATTCGAGTTGAGGTTGGTTGGTGAGGCATGTAGAGTGATTCTATTTGTTTTAGAGTCCAAGTTGCAATTAGTGTAATAGTTTAATGCATGAGAAATCAGTTAACTTAATTAAGTGAGTTAAAATCAGTTTAACTAGTTGTAACTGATTGTTGCACTAGTGAGAGGTCAAGTGAATTAAATCATATTTAATTCACATGCAGTGATCTTTCAAGTGACTGACGATTTACTATTAATATTTTTATGCATATCAGTTCTAGTGGAGACCCAGTTGAGACAAAGATTAAAGGGAAGTTGACTATCAATTGTATTTTTAGCAAACTGCTCTGATGTAGTTAAAACACCACAAGATTTCCCATGATACTTCCGCAGTCAAGGAAGGATGAAATTCCTAAAGAATAGGGATTTCATTCCACAGGGATTGCGTGAAAAAGACATGATGAAGACAGGCTGAGAATTGGCTAAGTGTTGGCCCAATTTTGACTAGATCAGTGTGAGACAATAAAGAGAGTGCAGTAGATTATTATGAGCAAGAATGCATTGTATTGTTTCATGATTCCTTGGTTCATTATACAATATAGATAGAGGGGTTTTGAGAAGGTTTCTTTCCCTAAGAAAAATATATGTGTTATGGATTGATTTGATTCTTTCTTTTACTTCGTGTGATTGGGCGATTATGTTTAATTTCTGCAAAATTAATTGTAGAAGGATTCAGTAGTTTTCTTTAGTATATTGCATGATAAGATTGAATCCATTGGAATACATATTTTTTTTATAATTTCTACATGGTATTAGAGCACCAGAAATCACTATAGTGGAGAAGAAATTGATTATGTGTTGAACAGTATTCAAACTTGCAGATACTTTCATTACTGCGACAAGCAGATCAAGATGGCTTTCAATGGCTTAATATTGGAGAATTCACTGGAGAGAAGTTCTAATTATATTGCATGGAAAGACAGAATGGAGGCAGTGCTGGAGGAAAATGGGTTAAAAGAATTCATTGATAATGATATTCCCAATCCCGCAGTAGCAGATGTCTCTCTTCTTGATACTTGTAAAAATAAGGTAGCAAGGGTGAGGAGGATCTTATTAGAGGGAGTTTGAGATCACATTGTATCGAGTCTCCATGAAAAAGCAACTCCACATGCAATGTGGAAGGCCTTGACAGATTTGTTTGATAACAACAACGACCAAAGGAAGTTGTGCTGAAGGACAAGCTTAGGAAAATTTTGGAATATAAGGACCTCCAACAGAGCTTAGAGTTCGGAGATGACGAGAGGTATAGTGCTACCAACATCGATGCAATTACCTTTCAGAGGGAGAATGGCTCCCATCTCAGACTAGCAGATGCTTTGCATGTTCTAGGCCTAAGGAAGAATCTTGTCTTCGTAGCGGTATTGGAAGAACGTGGTTATGAAGTAATGTTTATAAAAGGAAAAGTTTTCCTTAAACACATAGCCACGGAACAAGTGAAGTAGATCAGTGTAAGATTCAATAACTTGTATGCACTCAAGGATGAGGATGCATGCAAGGCTTTGAGGTGAAAAGTAGTGGTTAGTGACTTGGTGGATGAGAGGGAAAAATTATCTCTAAACATACAGCCTTAGAAGCAGTCTCAGAAGGTTGTGGAGAAGCCACAATTGGAGAAGAAGAGAGGTGACCGAGTGGAATATTTCACTCAATCAAAGACCTCCAGGAGGGGGAAATTTTAAGCCAGATGGGCAGAGGGATTACATGCAGTTATTGTAGAAATTTATTAATACTGATGTATTACCAGATCCTCTTGATCTCAAAATATTTATCTTATTGCAAAATATAGAATCCTTCCACTAATTAAACTTGCGGAAATTTAAAACTCAATTTCAAACACATGTGAATAAATTCAATCGCATATAACACAGTTGTTTAACGGGAAAGCTTAAAGCTAAAAACCCCAACTATCATATATTATGTATATCAACGGAATCATGTAATAATCTCATACAAAGCTTAGTACATCAAGCTCTCAGTACAATGTAGATTCATTACACACTATCATGCAGAAATTTTCATCTCTATGCACCAATTTATTGCCTCGTGACAGCCTGCCTCCACTGTGCAATCCCTGCTGAAGAAGACCCCTGAATTAATTCAAATTGGCCTTGCCTTGACTACGCAATACTAATTGGAAACTCCAATGTTTATCAGATGCATTGAATGCATCACTATAGTCACAAAGGATAGTCCATCTCACCCTTTCACATATCTCTCCACTGGGTCTCCACTGGAACTGACATGCACTGTAGTTAACTGTTGTTTTTGTTCAGTTGTTAGTGAGTTATTAGTTGTGAATTAATTAAATAACTAATTCACTTAAATCTCACTAGTGTATCTTTCAGTTAGACTAGATACAACTAGCTCAACTGAGTTTAACTCACTTAACTGAGTTAAACTGAATAACAACTCCATAAACTACTCTTCCAACTATGTGTAATGTTCCAAATGGGGAAGAATAAGTTCAGTAGGGAATATCTTAAGATATTCCACTTTGGACTCATAGTAGTATGGAAACACACTAGAAATTATAAACCATAGATAGACTGAAGGGGCTTTTACTGGATGTGTCACCTCTAAGGAGAGGGTGAGATCTAGAGGCTACCAGGCCCGTTTCAGACTCTATCTATAGAAAGTTGGTGAAACACAAAAAAGGTGAAAACAACACACTCCTATTGGATTTTTCAGCACTTGGGATCCTTAGATTCTCATATCTTAAGAATAGATCCAAAAGAGCAGCAAAAACCAAAAAGGAAAGGAGTGGGGAATTCCACTTCCATGAAAATCTGCAATAGGCTCAAGGGAAACGTTGTATAAGAAAATCAGTGAAAAAATAATGCAGAATAGGGCTGGGTTCCCCTAGATTAGGCTGTGTGCGACCTCCATGCTTAATTTTAGCAAAAAAAATGATTTTAGAGACCTTAAACAAATCTCCCACAATTAACACTAACTGAAAATCAGCCAAGGAGAGAGTTGAAATATAAGAGAAACCCCTCTTCAAGAATTGCGCAGTTTCTGCTGTAAAGCACTAGAGATCAGACATTAAAAAAAAAAATTCAGTATATCAGCAGAAAATCAGACTTATGATGGAGTTCCTTGAGAAGTACAGTAAATTACATGAGGAAAGAAGCAAGAATTCTTTAGAAATAAGAGCTGTAATACATGTAAAAGTTGAAAAAATGAATGAACAATGTTTTCTATGAGGAGCTTCAGCAGCTGTAAGTTAGAACTCAGATCCATATCAGATCTAGAAACTACACAGCCTTCCTTACAAGATCCCCTTGGGGTTTTAACCAAAAACTTCATAATAAAGTGTAGATCTAGCTTTGTATACACAGAACTGCAGAAAGCTTTAGGAATTTCTGAAGATGAATTTCATTATAATACATATCAGATCTGAACAATAGATATCATCAAGCTAAAATATGAGTCTTCAAGATGAGAGGAAAGCCTCAATCATCTGAGATCTATTACAAAGGAAGGAATCTAAATAGCATTGCACAGCACATGTAAATAACTCAGTTAACCAAGAAGACTGCGCAGTAGCTTGAATAGAATGTTTCAGCAGATGAAATATGCATATCTGAAATAAAAATACAATAGAGACCCTCTTCCAGGTGATCACAAGACACCCTCCCTAAGAGGAGACTCCAAAACAACTAGATCCTTGCAGATCTAGAACCCCACTTACTATACTTACAACAGCAGCAAAACCCTCAGTGAGCCAGTGTTGTCTATGCAAGCGTAGCTTGGCCTCCAACCAGATAGTGGTTCAATATAGCACACTTCCCTCCAAGAGATACTAAAGGAAGGATGGAGGATTCCTAAACATGGGATCCTCTCTTTCTCTTGCTAAACATCACAGAGAAATGGAGTTGCCTTAGCAAGCTCAGAAAATGAAATATGATCAACAACCTCCTTATGAGCCTTCTCCTCCCTTATATAAGATTTGAGTCTCTTGGCAAACCCTAAACCACTTCATCTTTTTGGTTCCTTTCACACTTGGAAACCCCTTCTAGAATAGCATATTCCATCAAGGAGGTTCAATGAACCTAGACAACGTTGTTGACTTGGTCAAATAGAATCTCCTTTGGTGGTCTTGGCCCTTTCACAGCTACAGATTTTTTTCCAATGGCCTAAATATGTCTCTTTTCACATAGGCACTAATTTATTCTTGATTTGCAAGAGGATTAGACATCCTCCTTTACAATTTATTCATTAATCATGAAATACAAAATAAATAAGGCAAATTTAATGTTCCAAATTCATTGAAGCTAATTTAGGAACATTACAGTCTTCCCCTCCCAAATGTTGCTTGTCCTCAAGCAACTGCAAGGGTGCTACAAAAATTTCCCTTCTTCTCTTGTGGCCTCCTCATCAAATAGTCTCCTCCATTGCTCTGAATTTCTGCAATATCTTTGTCCCCCCAATGGCCCTTCCTTAATATGCAAGTCTTCCCTTGATGAATAAAATCAAAGGCTCTCATCATGAAGAAATGGAAGGTTGTTGTGGAAACCTTCTTGCTGATCCATGGCCTCCTCAAGATAGAAGTGATGACTATCATGGGGTTTTCATGATCCATGAAAGACTCCCATCTCCATGCTATCATCAAAATGAAGTGGATCACCTCCCAGCTTGGAAATCCATAGAATATCTCCTCTCCAATACATATGAGAGGCATGTCACCAACCAACATATGGCTCACTTTACAAAGAGACAAGTGATCTATCATAGTGGCCATACAAAATCTCATGCTCCCATGGAATCACGCAATGCAAAAAGAATGGGGAACTCCTTCCCCCAAGGGCACATTCAACAAGTGTGTCTTTCCTCCATCTATGCCCCCAACAAGGATAAGGACATCTTTAGCTTGTGGGATTATGATTATAATCATGCTAGCTTTCATGTGTGATAGATGAGAAGGAAGATGTTCACTCATGTGCAACCAATGCAGTTTTATCCTTAATTGCCATAGAATAAGATATGACAAGTGCCTCCCTCAACACTTGTTTTCTGCCTCATGTCTTTGGAATGCTTGGAGAATGTACATCATGGTTGGTGTAAAAGAATCACACCATGAGAAATAAAATAGCTTCCCAAGGTTCTCCAAGGAATGGTCTGCATCAACATAGTTCATGGCCTTGGATGGCCCATGAAACCCATCATACTTAGTGCCCCATCTTGGCACCATGTCCTGCAAATGAGTGTTAGAAAAATAGAAGAATATAGGAGATACATAATAATTCTCAAGAGGATGAGCCTATTTGTATAATTGTTTTACATCAGTGGGGCAACTCATGGATTAGTTCCCTCTCACACTCAAATAATAATGAGGTGTGAATGGTGGCTCCTCCCAAGAGCTATGTTCCTCCTCCTCTACCAAGTAGTCCATGCACAAATTCATATGAGAGTACACATATTCCTTGAAACCTTCCCATATGAAACCACCCAAGAGAGTATGATATGCTTTGACAAAACCAGTGGGTTTGGAAAACAGGGTTTCATAGATGGCATCGAATATTCCCTCCTTGAGTTTGGAGTTACTAACCGCAAGAATAATATTATAGAAATAAATAACTCCGTCTACCACCTTGAACCTCTTATCCTTTACTTCCCCTTCAAGAACCCCCCATGTAAAAATGTCCTTGGAGTATTCCCTCATGAGTTGGGAATCCCAATAAAGATCCAAGCTCTCCAAGAATGACAGCGTTGTAGAGGTATGAAATGCAGCCCCTGTCTTCTCATGGCTCCCATCTTTGACATCCTTGATATCAAAATCACATGTTGGAGCATCACAATCTTCCCTTTTCTGCCCCATTTGCAGTTGTTCTTGCATAAGACAAGATTGGACCATATGGAAATCAACTTCTCCTCGGAAAGTCCTTGTTTTCCAAAACCTCCTCCTTTTGGCCCATCTATACAAGAGGGTTAGGATCCCCTTTCCATCTTCATAAATCTCCTTTGTGAATGAAGAGATCATGGGCTGCCCCAAAGATATGGAATTTCCATGTGCCCTCATGCTCATTCCATCATAGATCTCTTATTTCTCCTTTCTCAACGTAGATATCTGAGTGGGAGTTTGCAATGTCCCTTTCAGGAAACTGCTCATCTCTCTCCTGAATTCTTGAGAGATTCTCTGCGTTGTGTTAGCTTCTCCCAAGGCTCCCTCCTTAGCCAAGTATGTATATGTTGCCCATAGTTGAGAGAACACTTTAGGTTTCCTCCTATCAAGAGGGGCTCCTAGTAGAGTACCTCCTTGCAAAGAGGTGTCAAGGCATAGAGTAGAATGTGGATGTGGGCAGACAGATTTGTCCCTACCTTCAATGCATAAGTCCTTTTACCTTCTTTGTGCTTCCAAGCTTTGAAGTAGAGAAGGGTTCATTCTCTCCACCTTGTGATGCCCTTCCTCTTCTCCTACCTCCCCTATCTGCAAGACCTCATCATTAATTAATGATAGTACATTATCCTTATGCATGAGATCCTGTGGGACTCTTTGCAAGAGTGCAAGAGTCTCTCATCTTGGAGAAAGTGCTCCAACCTCTTCCCCATGAAGTGCTTGAGGTGCCCTTGAGGTGACTGCATTATCATCTCCTACTTCCTCCTCCTCTCCCACAACTGAATTCATCTCATTTTCAATCAGAGGTCTTGGACCTTGGTCCTCTATTGAAGGAGAAACCTTCATGCTATCCTCTTGAGAAGAGGGTTCTTCATCAAATGGAGATCTTGCCCTTGGAAATGCATCAATCAAGTTCACACCTTCTTTCCCCCCTTCATGAAGAAATCACTGGAAAAATGTTGAAGCTGTGGTGATATGGCTTAGTGCACATATCCATGAGATGAGGATTTAGGATGTTCCTCATGCACAGATCTTGTAGATCTGATTGGAAGATCTTCTTTTTGAAACTCCTTGGGAGCTTCACTACTTCTTCTCTTTTCTTCTTGCACATCCCCCTTGGGGAGGCTCTTCTTAGATCTAAAAATAGATGAGATTAAACTCATCTTCATCATTTTTCCCTTGCTCTCGATTCTTTGATAGCTTGATCTCACAGGTTGTGCCAGAGATCATGCACTGATACCACTGTAATGTTCCAAATGGGGAAGAATAAGTTCAGTAGGGAATATCTTAAGATATTCCACTATGGATTCACAGCAGTATGGAAACACACCAAAAATTAAAAACTAGAGATAGACTGAAAGGTATTTCACTGGATGTGTCACCTCTAAGGAGAGGGTGAGATCCAGAGGCTACCTAGCCCATTTTAGACTTTGTCTATAGAAAGTTGGTGAAACATAGAAAAGGTGCAAATAACACACTCCTATTGGATTTTGTAGACCTTGGGATCCTTATATATTCAGATCTAAATAATGGATCCAAAAGAGCAGCAAAAACCAAACAGTCAAGGAGTTGGGAATTCCACTTCCAGGAAAATCTGCAATAGGCTCAAGGGAAACGTTGTATAAGAAAATCAGTGCAAAAATAATTTAGAACAGGGTTGGGTTCCCCTAGTGTAGGCTGTGTGGGACCTCCATGCTAAATTTTAGAAAAAAAAATGAGTTTAGAGACCTTAAACAGATCTCCCACAAACAACACTAGCTGAAAATCAGCCAAGGAGAGAGCTGAAATATAAGAGAAACCCCTCTTCAAGAATTGCGCAGTTTCTGCTGTAAAGCACTAGATATCAGCCATTAAAATTTTATTTTAGTATATCAACAGCAAATCAGACTTATTATGGAGTTCCTTGAGAAGTACAATAAATTACATGAGGCAAGAAGCAAGAATTCTTCAGAAATAAGAGCTATAATACATGTAAAAGTTGCAGAAATGAATGAATAGAATTTTCTATGAGGAGCTTCAGCAGTTGTAAGTTAGAACTCAGATCTATGGCTGAAACATCATATCCATATCACATCTGGAAACTACACAGCCTTATTTACAAGATCCCCTTGGGGTTTTAACCAAATATTGCATAATAAAGTGTAGATCTAGATTTTTATACACAGAACTGCAAAAAGCTTCAGGAATTTCTGAAGATGAATTTCATTATAATACATATCATATCTGAGCAGTAGATATTATCAAGCTACAATATGAGTCTTCAAGATGAGAGGCAAGCCTCAATCAGCTAAGATCTATTACAAAGGAAGGAATCGAAATAGCATTGCACAGCACATGTAAATAACGTAGTTAACCAAGGAGACTGCGCAGTAGCTTGAACAGAATGTTTCAGCAGATGAAATATGCATATCTGAAATAAAAATACAATATATACCCTCTTCCGGGTGATCACAAGACACCCTCCCTAAGAGGAGACTCCAAAACAACTAGATCCTTGCAGATCTAGAACCCCACTTACTATACTTACAACAACAGCAAAACCCTCAGTGAGCCAGCGTTGTCTATACAAGCATAGCTTGGCCTCCAACTAGATAGTGGTTCAATCTAGCACACTTCCCTCCAAGAGCTACTCAAGGAAGGATGGAGGATTCCTAAACAGGAGATCCTCTCTTTCTCTTGCTAAACAGCGCAGAGAAATGGAGTTGCGTTAGCAAGCTCAAAAAATGAAATATGATCAACAATCTCCTTATGAGCCTTCTCCTCCCTTATATAAGATTTGAGTCTCTTGGAAAACCCTAAACCACTTCATCTTTTTGGTTCCTTTCACACTTGGAAACCCCTTCTAGAATAGTGCAGTCCATCAAGGAGGTTCAATGAACCTAGACAACATTGTTGACTTGGTCAAATAGGATCTCCTTTGGTGGTCTTGGCCCTTTCACACTTGCAATATTTTATTCCAATGGCCTAAATATGTCTCTTTTCACATAGGCACTGATTTATTCTTGATTTGCAAGAGGATTAGACATCCTCCTTTACAATTTATTCATTAATCATGACATACAAAATAAATAAGGCAAAATTAATGTTCCAAACTAGCTGAAGCTAATTTAGGAACACTACACTCTGTCATAACTTTGCCACTTTAGTTCTAACTGAGTCCTCCATGCATGAGCCACCAATAAACACTAGGAATTGTGTAATTCATTTAGCCCACTGATTTTCCAAATCTATTCACTGAAATAAAGTGCCCCAAGAGAATAATTTGATGTTTATTGTCAGATTATTATTAAAAGCTAATAATAATTGACATGCATCTATTTTTAGATTGATGATCTATAAATAGACTTCGTCCAATATTCTAAGAAAATATTTTCATATGTTTTCCACATTTGACCAACCATCTACAAATAGCATCCTGAAACTTATAGAATATGTTCACCATGTCTAAAAATAGACATACACCTTAAAATAGCCTATGGGCCCCACTTAGTGAAGGTGCTTAATTTTCACTAAGCTCATCATCTTGCTGAATCTCAACACTCCCTCTCAACAAGATAGGGATTATCCTTCACCCCAACCCTACCTCTATGGTATTCGAATTTTCTCCTGCCGAGCACCTTCGTCAAAATGTCTACATCCTGATCTTCCGTAGGAATGCACTGAAGCAACATGATCTTCCGCTGCACACAATCTTTGATATGATGATACCATATATCAATATCTTTAGATCTATCATGAAACACAGGATTACTCGAGAGTTTATTGCAACTCTGATTATCACAATGTATCACTGTAGGATCTAAATGTGAACCAAACAAACCGTCCAGGATCTTCCTCATCTAGATAGCCTCACATGCAGCTTGACTTGCTACCATGTATTCTGCTTTCACTGAACTAAGTGCCACGAATATTTATTTCCTGTTGTACCAAGAAACTATTGTAGATCTGAAACTAAAAACCCCTCCTGATGTGATCTTCATGTCCATTGGGTTGCCTTCCCAATCTGCATCTGTGAAGCCATGCAACTTCACCTCAACCGTCTGTCTGTACCATAAGCCATACTCAGATGTGCCCCTGAGATATCTCAGGACATGCTTGACTTCCTTCCAAAAGAGCTTGGTAGGCTTAACCATCGCTTGTGAAATTTGGTTCACCGCATAGCATATGTCCAGTCTTGTATTAACTAAATACATGAGTGAACCCACCAACTATCGATAAACAGTGGCATCCACTACCCCTGTCGATGTAGAATCCTCTTTCCTCCAATTTCTTGGAAGGGAAGTATCAATAGGCTTGCAGCCTTGCATTTGAAACTTCTCAAGTATCTCCCGAGCATAATTTCCTTGAGACACAAATAGTTCACCTTCTCGCTGCCATATTTCCAATCCAAGGAAATAATGAAGGAGGCCCAAATCCTTCATCTCAAACTCCTTTGCAAGATCTTCCTTGCATGAGTGTATCCACTGCTCATCACTTGTTATTATTAAATGATCAACATAAAGAACAATGATTAAAATCTTACCCTCCACCACAATTTGGTATAGGTTTGCATCCACCTCACTCTTGGTGAAGCCAAGTCCAGTGAAATAGCTATCGATCCATGTGTACCAAGCACATGGTGCTTGCTTCGCCCATACAGCTCTCTTTTGAGTCTACACACATGTGACTCGCTGTTGAAGATCTCAAATCCTTCAGGATGCTCAATGTACACCTCTTCCTCGATGATCCCATTAAGGAACGCAGTCTTCACATCCATCTGATGAATGTGCCAACCCATCTACGCTGAGAGAGAAAGGATGGTCCTTATGGAAGAATATTGTGCAACAGGTGCAAAGGTTTCTTCATAATCAATCCCCTCAATATGTGAGAAGCCTTTGGCAACAAATCTTGCCTTATACTTCTCGGCGCTCCCATCAACAGCTTGCTTTACCTTGTAGATCCATTTCGAATCTACCACTGATTTACCCACTAGCCTTGGAAAAATCTCCCAAGCATTGTTTCTGACAATGGAATCATACTCCTCCACCATGGAATCTACCCATGTGGGCTCCTGTGCTACTTCTTCAAAAGAAGATGGCTCTGTCACGATACACTTGCTCATAAGAGCCATGTATCCAGTAAATTGGTCAGGTGACTGTCTCTGTCTGCGTTGTGATGTAGGGAATCCTACATTCTGTGCCGCATTAAGCTTCAGTCTCTCAGCTTCTATGGTACGCTTTCTGCCTGTTCTGGTGTTTGGTTCTTGTTGGAGAGGTAAATCTCCTCTGCAGACAAAGGCAATCCCTACTAGCCTAGATCAGGTCTAGCAACAACCGAGTCACACTAAGACGCAGGTTCCTAGTTACAAAAGACCAAGATGCGACAAGAGGCCTACCTTAAGTCCCATGCTGTTGTTGGTTGCAGATAATATGGCGCTTCCATCCATCTCTTTGTCAGATCACAATTCTCCCGCTTAGCATGTTTGAACACCTGCACATACGCGAAGAAACAACAACACACAAGCGTAAAACCTAATACATGCAACTATGTATCAGTCAGAGAAGATACAATTCATAACATAAGACATGAACATATGAATGGAACCATAATCGAAGTCATTTATTATTAATTACAACAAAAGAAAGATACAACCTGAGCTTTGACACTGGATCTTCCTTCGACGGGTCAACAGCAGAGCACGTCTCGATGAAGCTCGTCAGGATGGGACAAGGCTCTCTCTCTTCGGCTATCTGACGATAGTATCCTTACTACTGATTTAGCTCTATTCATGCTATCTTGCAAAGGGAAAATGACAAGATTATATAGATGGTGGAAGGGGAGTTGGGATCCCTACAATGGTGGGATTGGCCCTATCCTCAAGGAAGCTTCCATGATAGGTGGAAAACCACTTCCCCTAGATGGAGATCCGGAGCCAAACCTCCCAACTCATTTTAGAGACTCGTTCAAGACTTGTTTGGAATCAAACTTCTGCAATTTATTTTTAAAAAACAATCCTTATTAAGCTTGGCGCGAGTAATACACTGGGACAGAGTGCCAGTTGGCATGCCCTCTTTGGTGGATTTCCCCTATTGGAGCGAGGGCTAAACTGGTTGGTCACGCCAAGGCCAAAAGGTATATTTTTAGGGTTTTTCACAGGAAAATGTCTTCAGAGGAATGATTTTCCTTGTCAAGGGGGATGCCATGAAAGTGGTTTCAGGTCATGTCACTTCTCACAGGTCACGGAAAAGGCCCTCCAATATGCGGGACAGGGGATTTCAAGGACAGTGACAAATTATTGTGTAACAGATTCCCCCTAAAGCATGAGGCCCGAGAGAGAGAGGGGGGGGTGAAATGCTTTACGAGAACGTGTACAACTAAAAACATTGCCTTCAAAAACCTACGTAGACAAGTACAACTAATATCTCAAATACATGATGTGTGGTATGGGCAAAACCATCCATAATAGAGTATGCAATAATCAGGATCCAAGGTATGGGCACAACCATCCATAATAGAGTATACAATAATCAGGATCCAAGGTATGGGCACAGCCATCCAGAAAGGATCAATAAGTAGACTCAGGTATGGTCGTAGCCATCCAATCAATGAGTCATGTAATCAATCATGATAATCCACAAAATATATAGCCTAGATCCCAACAGAAAAAATTCAGGGTCTTGCGCTCCATCTCGATCCAAGGAAAGTACAAGTTCTAGCATGCGAATAAGTGAGCTGAAGTCAAACATGAAAGAACATCGTCTGATTACCATCCAATGATGAAAGTTGTTAATAGATGCGAGAGGAACCACCAATAATGACAATGGCCCTCAAGGTACTATAGGTACAATCCACGGAATGTGAATAGTGAGCTGGCGTCGAACACCTATAGAATCATCCGATCGAAGGCCAATGATCAAAACCTTTCGTCGAATACGAAGAACCTGCCATTGAGGCATGCAAGCTCCAAGGTACCGGAGGGGAGTCTCTAGATCAGCTTCTTGGATAATGAACTGAAGTCGATAGAAGTGACCTTGATCGAAGGTGGGCCATAGTGTTTCCCACATCATCGATGTGAGATAAAGGAACATAATGTTTGTGAATCAGGATCAGATGAGAATCAAAGGAAGGTTGTAACTGTAGAGGTCAACTTCTCTTGAACATATCGGTGGCACGACAATGGATTTGGCAGTATTTGACATCAAAAGATCTGAGGTCATGACGATGAGGCAAAGAGCATATGAGAGGTCAAAAAGGATCACCCAAACCCATGGAGGCAAGCGGAAAATGAGATGAGATGTCCCCAACCCGACACGAATGCAGACAAGTGCCATGTTCAAGAGCGACATACTTTCGACACGACGACGATACTGGTTCCATTTTCCCCACCATTTCTGGCGAGTACCCAATTTTTTTTTTAGAAAAAGCTTGAAGGGGATAACATATGCTTGTGATATAAGTTCGTCCTTCAGACGAATCCATGCTAGTACATTTAACGAGCCCTAGAAAGGAGAATCTCGAATATCGTCATTACGACTGAATCTGATGTCATCAGGTTTTAACGAGTCTGACAAAGCAAGAACTCGGCCTCTTTTCATGTTTAGAGAGATCCAACAGTCCCTTTTCGTAGATATTTCCTCATATCCGAAAAGGTAGAAAACTATGTCTGAGAAAACCTCCTAGTCGCGAAAGGCTAGGGTATTCCTTTTCCGTAAATAATCTATCCCAGCCCGAAAAAGGGGTAAAGGTATACCGGGTATATGTCTTTTCGCAGCCAATTTAACGAGATCAAAACGACAAGCGACTCGGCAATCTTTTCATGTTTAGAGAGTCAGAAAAGAGTTGAAAGATGACTCCAGAAATGACTTTTTCGTGTTTTTACTGAGTCCGAAAAAGTATAAAATACAACTCGTATCGTCGTCCAAGCTGCGTGAAAACCTGTTTCCGCACATGAAAGCGAGCGTAAAATCCATTTTTCGAAAAAAAATATAATAAAATACTGGAAAAATGACTTTCAAAACCTAATTTGAATTTGAAATTTTATAAATATGCCAAAAATAGTAAAAACTTATTCACTTTTACTTTTTACCTTTTGTGAGAGCAACAATGAGCTTTGCTGTGAAAACTTGCGGCGGCGATTGTGGTCAATCCAGTACGTCATTTCGGTTCTCGTTCATTCCAGGTAAGAGGCGCTCTCCTTAGCTTTGTTTTGATTCATTTTTTATAGATTTCCATTGTGTTTTTTGATCCCAAAGGGGACCTTTGCAAAATTAGGGCTCAGCCAATTAGCACGGGTATCGAGCACGGACCCGTGCCAATTGGCTCCTTTTTGCAAAGGGGTCACACCAATGGCGCAACTCAAATTTCCGCTTCAATTTAACAAAATGTGAGCCAATCAGATGAATTTCTGAGTGTTCCAGAGATCTAATGAGGTGTTTATGACCATGTTGGTGCAGATACACGGCCAAAATGGTGATCGAGTGGAAGGAAAGGGAGCATGGTGAAGAGGATGAAATGGCCATGCAGAATGAAGCATGCATGAATGCTCTCTGAAACTGTGGTCTAAAAAAATTCTTCCTAACACCATATTTGAGAGCACAACCTAAGATACTACAATATTTGATTAGCATTTGGGATGAGAACGAAGAAGTGTTCAGGCTTTGAGACCAAGTGTTGGAACTTGAGGTCTCTGACATTTATTTCATAACTAGATTGTCCCACAGAGGTCCAGTGCCAATCATGACATGCAGTAGACCTTCTAGTGAGAAAATGGATATGGTGATGGCAAGAGTGTGCCCAGGGGCACGGACAGGATCAGGCAGTGGGAAGGTCGATATCCACATGGTCCCAGATCTAGCACTCCGATTAGTGCTCCACACCATTACGCGGGCTGCGAGTTCATAGGCACCGCATGAGGCGACCAAAGCACAGCTCATACTAGCATCTGAATGCATGAACCCAACACTTTTTGATTGGGCCACTACCGTAACAACGAACATCAAGCAGCAACTGACAAAGTGCAAGAAGGCCAAATTGAAACAGTTTGGGTATGGTTCCATCCTGGTATCGTTCATCCTTGAACAACTATCAATATTCCAGGGCCAGGGGGCGATAGTCGCTGAGCCATCATTGAGGGAGCCATGGATGGCTCGATGGGTAGCACTCATGCCCATATCATGAGGGGGCCAACAGATGTCATGGAGGCCCGAGTTTTTTATATGGCTATGGCGACAGTTGATCATCATTGAGGACTGGCCCTATGCCAGTACCAACTTCACGGGAGACCCAGATCTTCCACTCTCGGAGGGGGATGACTGGGATGAGGAGCTGGGTAAGACTCTTTTTGATTTTTTATGTATTTATGATTTTTTTTTGTGATACATGCATATTCTAACAAACAATCCTATATGTATGCAGATGTTGGCCCAGAGAGGCCCGCCGGGATGTTGCCCATCGCACGGAGGACCCCTCTCGCACACGATCCTCAAGCTGACGGTGGCGAAGGGAGTGAGCTAGTCCAAAACCTGGAGGGTATCGCCCGGAGGATCTCGGATTACGCACGGCTAGCAGACATCCCGATGGCTTACCAGAGACACACTGTGGGGGTGCCTAGTCACCTCCATCGATTACTGAGGCGATTGGTGCACGCGATGACATGCTACCCTGAGCACCATGATGATTAGTCATCTAGGGCTTTTATATGCATATTTTTGACATACGTGTTGTCTCCGGCTATTATTAAAACAGACATGTATATTTTTTTATTTTATGTGATGTACACAAACTGCAAATACTTCCACACACACACACACATATATATATATATCTATTTCTGGATGGATCTTTTTACATATGATGATGTTTTTTATATGTTATGCAAATGTCTAATACAATGTTATCTAATGCATTAGTTACATGATCTGCATAACAAACGACCCAACGGAAAAGTTCACAAAATGCATTAAATCACATTTGATTTTTACGCAAGATTAAAAGCACACATGGAGACACATATGAAAACTATGCTTGAAAATGAGGAAAAACGGGCATGCCCCCTAGCATGGTGTCTCAATTCGAGGTACATGCCCCCCAAGCTTCAATCCATAGAAAATGGAGTGAAGGTTCAAAACACAAGAGATTCGATCTAAATCTAACAAAACTCGAATTGAACGGGCTTGTGTTTCATTATTTTAACGAGGTTGACACACTTAAAAGAATTGTCCTTGTAGCATCTTGTTTCATTGTTTTAGGAACTTGACACAATATGACGAACTATGCTACGACGAGCTCAAAGGAGGAGGCTTAGGAGGGGGATAACCAGATACATCACGCTCCAAACGATTCGACATTTCCCCCAGGCCAGGCATAAACGAGGAACGATGATGTCCATCGCTCCACGGCAGATATTCAAGATACATTGTTTCAACAATAGCTTCATCAGAAGGGAAGACTTCTCTTAAAGGGTCAGGCGAATCTACATCGCCTAGCCAAGGGGATTGAGAATATATATCCAAATCCATGCTCGAAGGAGCATGTTCAGGAGGAGGAGGATCATATGCGGCGACAATTTCACAATAATTAATCTCAACTGGAGTTAAAGGCATTGATTCTCTGAAAGAGGTCACCTGTTCAGGCGAAGGGATGATCCAAGGGTCATCTGACCAAGAGATCATGTTAACCTGAACGGTGTGCGGTGGTGGCGCGGGAAAAATACCCATGAGGACAGGGTCCTTGAAAATACCGGGTCCTACATTATCGGGGGGATTGGGGATCTGATCCACGTAAGAAACGTTGTTCTCGAAGGATAAGGTGAAGAAAGACAACTGATCCACAGTGATAATTTTTCCCTCATGAGGGAACTTCAGAAGCCGAAAGAGGGTGGACGAAACACACAGCATGGCGTGAGTCCAACTACGACCAAGAAGGAGATTCTAGTTGAGCTTGGCATCAACCACTTCTACTTCTACGTTGACTGTCTTCCCTTGTAACGTGATCGGAAAACTCTCGAGAACACCCAGGGGTTTTGATTCCCGACCATCAAATGCTTCTGAGGCATTGGGAGACGAAATAAGAGCCGGAGAGCCAATGGCCTTCCAGCAGGCAGATGACATAACATAGGTGGAAGCACCTTCATCCATAACGGCTCTGTGGATGTTAAGGTCGTTGATCCTGACTTGAATAACAAGAGAGATTTGATGTGGAAGTCGGGGGACAAAATTTTCTAGGTCGAAGGTGAGAAGACTAGAATCGGCAGGGTCAATTCCACCGAATGCGGACAACAGAGCTTTCTGTTGCAATGGGTAACTTTGAAGCACTTCCAATGCAAACATTGCATAATTCACTTGTGCCAAATCCTCAACAATGTTGTAGCGCTGAGCGGCACGGGCGTTTGGGTTATAGGAAGATTTTCGCAGAAAACCTTTAGAAGGTGGCCTCACAACAGGTTCAGCGTTGGGATTCTCAATTTCTAAAGGACCAGAGACAGGTGGGGGAGGTGGGCCATCAACTACTTCCTTCCCAGCTGCCTGGAGTGATCCAGAATAATCCTTCAAATGCGTAACAATTGAGACAGGTGCAGCATCATTCATCATAAAAACTTGGGACCCAAATGGTGCAGATGGTGAAGGCTGCTCAACCATTTGGGTCTACTGAGACGGGAATGGTTCTTTGAGAACTGCAAAAGTCCCTTTGGAGCCCTTCAGAATTTGACTAACTTCAGATCTCCGGGGACAATCTTTGGTATAATGATCTCCTTCACAGATAAGGCAGGGTTACTTCGGCTTACGTTGGGAACCATAGTCAGCACGAGGTTTAGAAGACTCTGGTTTCGAGGCATCGGGTCTGGATTTTCCTTTACCCTTCTTCTTTCCTTTGGAGGCCTTTTCTGTAGGATTAGCCTGAACGGCATTGACCTTCGCAGTTTTACTAGAATCCGGAGGGGCGGGAAGAGCAGAATTATTGGAAGAATTGGACTTCTGCTTCCCATTAGAGGAATTCCGAGAAGTCTGAGAAACAGAACCAATAACACCATCCACCGATGGGGTAGCTGGTGCTTTAGAGGTCCTTGGCCACAAGGCATCATTCAAGATATCATAAAGCGTCCCAGACTGAGAGTACACCAAATCAACGTACTTGGCACGCGCGATGGCTTGTTCTTCGGTCACACATGCCCCCATAGCAATATCTTGAGCGATCTTGCTAACGAAGGAGGTAGTGAACCAATGAGTTAGTAGCTGATTAGGTATATCGAACTTGATCAGTCTACGACGACGTCGCCACTCATGAATATGATCATATATGTGGGTGGCTTTATCGTGCTTTAAAGAAGTCAGGAGATGCGTCCTGGCCTCATAATGAACCAATAACTGGAAATGGGTTAGAAAAGCCATAGCTAACGTATTGAAGTCTTGAATGATACCACTGGGTAACTCTATATACCACTTAGCGGCAGCACTGGTAAGAGTGCGCTGGAAGAGACGCAGATGAATTGAATCATCCACCCAAGATTTGGATGAACACCACAGATGGTAGGTCATTACATGAGCTTGGGGGTCCTCTCCAGCTTTACCTTAAAATTTAGGACAGTCACCTGGCACCTTGGTCGGAACCGGAGGCCAAAAAGGATTATGAAGAATTGGATCATTGGTCAATTTAGAAACATCTGAAAATTCCAACGTAGCAAGGAAAGGTAACTGAGGATTCAAAGGCATACCAGGCCCTCAATAAGGACCTGTACCTGTACTCCACCCTGGTTGAGCATAACCTTGTCGCCATTGGTTCTGTCCCAGGGGATTCTGACCATAGGGGGTGTAGGCCTTATAGTTAGATTGATACGGTTGCTGATAACCAGTGTATGGGGGTTGATAACTGGGGTATGGACCCTGATTATATGTCGACCTCGTTTGAGAAGTATATGGATTTGACTGCTGAGCATAGGTATAGCCTAGTTGTTGAAGGTAGTAATTAGAACCTTGGGGCGGGTTGTAAACCGGTCGAGATTGACCTTGGAGATAATAACCGCCTTGGGGTTGAGCGAGCTATTGTTAAGTGGGGCCCGGCTAAGCCTGATAAGTTGGGCGCACAGGTGGATTCGACTGTGGCATAGAGTAAATTGGTTGTTGGGCAGTGTTGACAGGATGTGCAGGCTGGCCTGGTTGGACAAGTTGACCTGATTGAGCGGGGTGCCCTGGTTGAACAGGTTGACCCGAGTGAATAGGTTGCCCTGGTTGAACAAGTTGACCTGGCTGAATAGGGACACCAGGCTGCCCCAGATGGGCTGGTTGGCCTAGTGGCGGGATAGCACTAGGCTGTGCTTGATAACCAGTTTGACCTGTAACAGGACCATAAGAGGGTCCTGGCTGTGCAACATTCGGACCGATAGGAACCTGAGGTTGCAAAGGTTGAACCATAGGTTGAGAGGGTTGGATTTGCCCCCCAGGACCATACGACGGCCCCGGTTGGTACCCCGGTTGACCTGTGGGTCCTTGAGGTTGTCCTGGTTGGACCACAGGGTGAGGCTATATAGGTTGACCTTCAGGTTGTAGGAGTGTCCTTACGGACCGTATAACAACCCCTGCTGGCCCAAAGGTTGGCCCTGTAAGGGTTGTCCTTGCGGGTCATAGAGACAACCAGGCTGGCTCGAACGTTGGCCCTGAAAGGGTTGTCCTTGCGGGTTTGAAGGTTGCCCAGCCTAGGCAGACAGAAAACCTTGAACATACTGATAAGCCTCTGGAGCAGGAAAACGTAGAGGGTTCCTTGCTCATCATACTGATATGGAAAAATATAAACGGGTGTACCATCCTGTGCATAATGAGAAAAGTAAGGATGGTTGGGATCTTGGGAGGATTGACCAACCTCGGAGTTCGACTGCTATAGAGACAACTGATACTCCTCAGGAGAGATATTCTTCGGAATAGCAGATGCTATGTAAACGTCTTTAGGAAGCGATGCGGCCCTTACGAACTGAGTAGTCACAACGAGTGTATATGCATCTACGCAGACAATAGGCCTAACAGGTACTGATGTGACCTGAGGAGATGACGTGAGGGGTGTCCTTGGGGACATCCCTAACGAAGGAATAACCGGCCTCGTAGATGGAGTTGATACTCCCATAGAGGCGACGACGGTCATAATATGACTTAAGGATCTATACACCGCTGGAAGCGAAGGACCAGGCGAAGACATGATAGATAACTCAGGATTGTCTTTTGGGAAGAGCTGGTAATCTTCAACAGAAGTGGGGATTTCCTCACTAGGAGAAGGACTGGATGATCCCATATCTGACCCTACCGCTAGATCTTCTAGAAGACGGCGAGGACTAGGAGGAATAACAGCAGCTAAAAAGGGTGAACCCGATGTAAGAGGAGGGAAATATTCCCCTACTCCAAATCCAAACCAAGCGTTGGATAAGGGCCAATTGAACTCAACTGGTCCTCCAAAGGGAAGCTCAGATAGAATCGGTCCCCCATCGGGAAACTCGGAGACAATGGACTGCTAAGGTTCAGCAGAGGATTGAGAGACCTCTGATGAATCGTCTGTGTAAGGACTACCAGTAGACGAAACTGAGGGTTCCGCCACTGTGACAGTAATGACAAGAGGAAGAGATCAAACAAAAGCACATGGGAAAAAACCAAGGCACACAATCAAACGGCCAACAAGAAAACTCTAAAAGGGCATGTGATCGTAGGTGATTTATTTTACCACACTGAAACTTAGAAACTTCACCGTTTCATGTTTTAAGAGTCGAGAAACGGATGAAAGGTGACTCTATCTCTTTCAATTTGGAAACAAGCGTAAAAGGACAAGCGCTTGATGATCCTTTCAAATTTAATGAGTCAGAAAAGATCAAAATGACTACTCTGGAACTCTAGGAAAAGGGTGTACCAGATATCCGTGAACTGCAATATACACCTTGGTTTCAAAATGAAAGAGAAATCAACCAAGGACTTGACGTATGTGCAGGAAATCTCCCCGAATGCTGTGTCCGGTGTATCACGGGTATAAGGCGGAAGACTCGGCTTCCTACGGATAAAGGATAGCAACCTAGTGGGGTCTCCCTTTATATACGCGACGGTACGGGGAGCACAAGTCCGTACTAGTGCTGTCTAAATCCAAGAGGCGAACGACAGCTACTAGGTTTAATGACGCCGGAACACGTCACTAGCCTAGACCTCTAAATATTTCGTTAATGTTTCAATGCTGCCTTAAGGTAAATTGAATAAATTTTAGAGTTAATCTTCAATTATGTTTCAATTTTCAGGCCCTACCGAATGTTATGTCTCAAAATCCTCTAAATGCATTCTACATGCCACAATATATCACTTTGTTCGATGAATAGCTAACTATGGGAAGGTTGAGAGCTTTCACACAATAACAAAATGATCACAAAACAACCACTAGTGTCTCTAATGCACGCTAATGAAACTAAAATATTTTCCTTCAGAGTTATATAACACTAATAACGCATAAAAGATTTCAATTTACATTAACTAATCACAAGCAAAAGAGATTCGATTTTTGTATTTTCAATTTTTTAAGAGAAAAAATTCACTAAACAAAATGAAAACTAATGAAAAGAACAATTTGAGAAGTGAAGGAAAAAGAGCGAAGACAAGCAAGCTCACTCAATGCAAAACACACAATCAGACCTCAAATTGATAGAGAAATCCCTCAAATCAAAGAGGAATCCCAAAGGCTCAAACGAACTGTGTAATCTAGGCTCGAGACGAGACAAGGGGAAATTCGAATGAGAAAGAGAGCAATCACTCAAATAACGCAATAAAACAATGAAAAAGCACCAAACGAATGCAAAGAAGCAACAATGAAATTGACTGATCAAACGAAAACCAAAAACTCCCATGGGAGGCTTAGCACACTATAGCACCTAGATGCCCTAGGGCTAGAATGTAAAACTGATAGTAGAGGGAAAACAACCAGAGCATAGAGGTCACACACAGTCAACCAAGGCTTCAGGACACTTAGGCAGTCGAAAAAATGAAAACAAAACCAAAAATAAAGCTCAGAAAAAAGAAAACCCTAGCACCACACAGGATTGGCGCGACTGTCTGGCTGTAACTAGTGCCAGAACAGGATTGGCGCAGAGGCTGAACTAGCAACAAGCGCCAGTTGGCACGACTGTCAGTGAAAAAACCGCGCCAGTCGAGTTTACTAAGGACAAAAATAAAAAAGAGCAAACAGGGAGTAGATCAGGTATGGTGAGGCTAAAAAGAGGTTTAACACTAGAAAAAAGCGAACCAAAAGAGCTGATCATGCAGACAAAAGACCAAAATCAACCGAAAATACAAGACAAACTCGAATCAATGTCTCCCCAGCGGAGTCACCAGTTTGTTGGAGAGGTAAATCCCCTCTGTGGATAGAGGTGATCCTTACTAGCCCAGATCGGGTCTGGCAACAACCGAGTCACGCTAAGACGCAGGTTCCTAGTTACAAAAGACCAAGATGCGACAAAAGGCCTACCTTAAGTCCCACGCTGCTATTTCTTGTAGAGAAGATGGCACTTCCGTCCTTCGCTTTGGCAGATCACAATTCTCCCGCCTAGCAGGTTCAAACACCTGCACGTACACGAAGAAAAAACAACACACAAGCGTAAAACCTAATACATGCCACCATATATCAGTCAGAGAAGATATAATTCATAACATAAGACATGAACATATGAATGGAACCATAATCGAAGTCATTTATTATTAATCACAACAAAACAAAGATACAACCTGAGCTCTGACGTTGGATCTTCCTTCGGCGAATCAACAGTGGAGCACGTCTCGATGAAGCTCGTCGGGATGGGACAAGGCTCTCTCTCTTCGGTTGTCTGACGATAGTCTCCTTACTGTTGATTCAGCTCTATTCAGGCTAGCTTGCAAAGGGAAAATGACAAGTTTATATATATGGTGGAAGGGGAGTTGGGATCCCTACAATGGTGGGGTTGGCCCTATCCTCAAGGAAGCTTCTATGATAGGTGGAAAACCACTTCCCCTACATGGAGATCCAGAGCCAAACCTCCCAACTCATTTTAGAGACTCGTTCAGGAGTTGGTTGGAATCAAACTTCTGCCATTTATTTATTTTTTTAAATCCTTATTAATCTTGGCGCGCCCTCTTTGGTGGATTTCCCCCATTGGCGCGAGGGCTGAACTGGCTAGTCACACCAAGGCCAAAAGGTCTATTTTTAGGGCTTTTCACAAGAAACTGTCTTCAGGGGAATAATTGTCCTTGTCAAGGGGGATGCCATGAAAGTGGTTTCAGGTCATGTCACTACTCACAGGTCACGGAATAGGCCCTCCAATGTGCAGGACGAGGGATTGCAGGGACGGTGACAAATTACTGTGTAACAATACAATGGCCATCATATTATATCATAGCAGCAATAAAATATACAACCTCTTGAGTAAATTTTCACTCAAGCAAGGCACAACAAGCCTCAAGAAATTTGTACAAGGAAACATGAGAAACACAGCTGCATAAAGAAATCCCTAGGCCATGACTGCGCAGTTATAGAGAGGAATTGCTGCATAAATAATAAAAATACAATGATATGACAATGTAGGCTCAAATAATAAGGGGGAGCATGATCTCAACCCCTGAAAATACATAGCATCAATCCTTTAAGAGGATTGGCTGAAATCTATGCAGAAACACTATAATACAAAATGTCGGAGTTGTAGTAGCTGCTGCAACTCAAGAGCTGGAAATGGATGGAGAAGGCTGAAATAGTTGTTGTAGATGAAGAGCCCTTCTCCAATGAAAATATGAAGTGAAATGATGATCCTTTCACCCAATACTTCCCCTCCAAGATTTGCTAATCCCTCACAGCAAATATGCACCAATAAAAACGATGTCTAAGAGAGGGATTGCGCTGTCAATGATGGAATTTGGTTGGCCTAATGCCAAAGATGATTGGATGTGCTCATAAACCCCCTTTTCTGATCTCCCAATGGATGGAACCTCTCTCCACTGAAAAACTAGCTCCGGATGGTGTGTGGAAACCTCCCCAGCAACACTGCACAATATCTGCTGCAGAAACCACGCTGGTGTAGATGGATGAAGCTATGGCCTGAATGCCTGAATATGGGGAATGGAGTGCAATCCTTCACGAGCTACTCAAGAAGGAGAGGAAATCCTAAACAGAACTCCCTCGTGCCCGAAGGCACTGCAGCTCTGCTGAACAACAAGAGGCAGCAACAAGTCTCCAAGACTTGGATGTAAAAATGATCAAAGATAATCTCAATGGTTGCCTTGCCCCTCTTTTAAACTATGAGCCTTCCCTCCACGGGCCTTACTTTGAATTAGGGTTTCCTCTCTCTAGAATCTTACCTCCTACGTTGTTCCACATAATGCTTTCCAACTCATGCCAACGCAGTTTGACTTGGTCAACCTTGGCCAAGCATGTATGCAAAAACCTCCTTTCACACATGGAGGTGTGAAATCCAGCTCCAATATGATCCTCTTTCATACTTAGAGGAATTTTATTCTCTAATGATGCAAATAATGGGTCCCCTACCCATTTTATTCATCTCCTTAACAAAATTTAATGTTCCATAAAATTTGGAACATTACAGTCCTCCCCTCTCAAAATATTGCTTGCCCTCAAGAAATTGCAAGGATGAACTGAGTTTCTTTCTGCCCTTCCTCCTATAACATCCTTATGTGATGATCTCCTCAAGAAAAAAGGATGCCATATCAACAATCAAATCTCCAAACTGTCCCTCCAACAAATGCAATCTAGCCTTGGGGTGAACATTCCCAAATAGCTATCATGTAGAAACAAATATCCATGAAGGAACTAAGATTTTTCCAAGGGCCTCCTTGAGGCATGAGGTCTGATATATAATGGGACTAATCATCCCCATGTGAATCTCTCATCCCCAATCCATCCATCATAAAAATAAGCTGCCTCCCAACAAGGCAACACATGGAAAATCTCCCTCCACCTTGAGCTCCAGAAATGAAGGTGGGTTGAAATCTGATCATGGCAAGCACTATAAATTTCCCCATGTTGTCCTCTTCCCCACTTATGACAAGTGTGGAGTGTATTCTGATCCTGGGCTGCAAAAATATTGCCCTCAAGTGTCAAAATGAGGAGCAATCCTCCAAAGATCTTCCCTCCATCAATGATAATTTGGCTGGCCCAAGACATGTCATCTATGATGAATAGGAAAAAATCACCATAGAATGCCCCCATGACATGTTTTCTATAGGTTATACCATGTGCAGAAAATGCAAACAATGTCCCATAGGGTTACAACGCAATCTCACCCACTGTAGCTGCAGAAAAGAGCATGGCAAGCATTGTACAGAAAATATCACCTCTACTACTGAATACTGAATAGATGAGTGAATCAGCAATACACAATCAAATACATGCCCATATACATACAATGGATGGATATCATCATTAGACTCATGGTCTACCTCCAAAGGAAGCAAATAAGTGGCTGTGGTGACCATGTCTCTCCTCATGTTCCCATTAGAACATGCCATGCATAAACTATGGGAATCACCTTCCCTCAAGGACACACCAACCTTATGTGTCAATCTTCTGATCATGCTTCCAATAATGTGGACAATATCAGAAAATGGAAATATGCTTCTCATCAAAAATATCAGAAGTACTGATGGTTTTACATGATGCTTGATGACACCAACAGTCTCCCAAGCAGCAACAGCGCAATTTTCAAACTGCTGCTTTGAGAAATGATATGGCAAGTTGTTTTCAGCTCATTAATAAAAATGTATGTTCTTACATATGATAGTGCATGGTGAGTGGCTAAAAATGAATGCTGAACATACATGGAAGGTAACACTTTCCCAAGGCCATATAAAATATGGTTGTCTCCATCACATAGTTTAGCCCAATTTTGCTCATGGAGCAACATGAAAAATCTGCCCCTTTGAAAAACTTTGCACTGCATCATAATGATAAGAGTATGTAAATCAGCAAAGATACACACAAGACTCTTACCATAGGCTGGAAGTGGGATGATATATGGATCTATGCACGTGATCCTCCTCCCAAATGACAGCGCTGTGAGCTCATGCAAAAAGGCCCTTGTCCATGCCAATCTTTGTTCCTTGACATGCTCCTTGTCAAGAACACTTCAGATGATGCTGCTGCAAATATGAAGCTTCTACCAAGAGGGAAATTCCTCCCAATCAATCCCAACTAAGGAGTGATCCCTTTGCACTATGAGAGTGCCCTCCTCTACTCCTACAACACCATCAATCATATGAGAGCAAATCTTCTTGTGCTCTCTCCCATCAATCCCAAGCAACTCAAGTGCTTGATGCCTCCTCATGCTCACATCATATGACTCATGTGATGAAGGTATCATGACTGATATATATATGTCATATCAGCAATATGTATCCCTTCTCCTTACTACCCAATGATGTAAAAATCCTGCCATTTTTTCTCCATTATTTTGATACTCCTCCCATGAGGGCTACCATCCTCCCAAACCAATTCTTGCTCCTTGCATTTCATGAGAGTTTGAAATGCAGCTTCTTGGAGACCTCTTAGGAAAGGCCTCTCTCCCATGACCATGTTGGATCTATGAGTATCCAAATGTGATGGAGGTAATGTCTCCTCTCCATCCATGTTCAACAGCGTTGTTGATTCCTCCAATGATGTAGCAGCTATCACTTCCTCCGGTTTAGAATTTGTTTCATGATTCTCCATGGAGTTTTCATGGTTTACTTCATCCTCCAAAAGTTTGCACTCCTACCTTGAAGGATGAATAAAAATCACCAAATATGTATGAGGAATAGGTTTCTTCTCCTCCTTGAACCCTTTGCACAGTGCAGTGCACACATGAGGCCCTAAAGTGGCCATGTGATTTGATCCTGGGACCTCCTCATATGAAATTCCACCATCCTTAAGATTATTTGCTGAAATAGAAAGTGGAACTTTACTCATACCTTGGTGGATCTTGGGACCTTCTTGTGTGGCTGCAATGGATTTTCTTCCAATGGCTTCCTCATCCATAGATGTAGAAGGTTTCTCCTCCAAAGCTGTAGCAGCGTTGGTGCAATTCTCCTCCCATGGTGGAATGGCTTTTTCTTCCTTTGTCCTGCCTCCATCAAAGGTTTGGATCAACCCTTGAGTAAAGTATCCAAAAGAACTCACCCTTGAATGGACCAAGGGTTTGAACCACCAAATAGAGGTTTTATCCTCCATGTGCAGCGCTTCCATCTCCACTGCTTCTTTCTCTGCCACTGGATGTAGTAATAAAAATGCCTCCAGCTTCTTCTCCCAAGCTCTAGCTGAAGTAACCCCCTCAAATGTAGACAATAGAAGCCTAATGCCTCTGAATTCCCTTTTTCCATAGGGCCTTCTCTCCTCCATCTGCTGAATAGACTATGAGAACGATGTAGCTCTCCTGAATGCTGCAGAATCGAGTTTATAGTCACCCAGGTACTTGCTTAAGTTCTAGAAATCCAAGCATCTACCATGTTGGTCTTCAAATGAATAGGAAGTGCATGGACCTTCCTCTTCTCCTCTTTTCTTCTCCTCCTCCTTAGGGAGGCTCTTCTTTATTTCAAAAATAGATGAGGCTAGGCTCATCTTCTTCATCATTCTCCTATGAAATCGAACTCACAGGTTGTGCCAGTTCGATGCTCTGATACCACTGTAATGTTCCTTTTTTAGAAACATTGTCAATCGACAAAGAAAATCTATTCCAGAGATGGGTTGCAGGGGCATTTACTAGATTTTTCACCTTTAAACAAAGGATGAGCTCCAGAGGCTACCTGGCCCACTAGCAGACTCTGTCTATAGAGTGATTGTCAAAGGACAATATCCCCAATAGGGAAATACAACAAGATTGGGAATCTCTTAAGATAACCCCAACATTGTAGCTACAGCAATAAAAAATACATCAAATGGAAAATAGAAGTGAATCATATACACATGAAATGTCGGAGAGTACAATGGCCATCATATTAGATCATAGAAGCAATAAAATATACAACCTCTTGAGGAAATTTTCACTCAAGCAAGGCATAACAAGCCTCAATAAATATGTACAAGGAAACATGAGAAACACAGCTGCATAAAGAAAGCCCTAGGCCATGACTGCGCAGTTATAGAGAGGAACTACTGTATAAATAATGAAAATACAATGATATTAAAATGTAGGCTCAAATAATAATGGGGAGCATGATCTCAACCCCTGAAAATACATAGCATCAATCCTTTAAGAGGATTGGCTGAAATCTATGCAGAAACACTATAATACAAAATGTCAGAGTTGCAGTAGCTGCTGCAACTCAAGAACTGGAAATGGATGGAGAAGGCTGAAATAGTTGTTGTAGATGCAGAGCCCTTCTCCAATGAAAATCTGAAGTGAAAGGTTGATCCTTTCACCCAAGACTTCCCCTCCAAAATCTGCTAATCCCTCACAGCAAATATGCACCAAGGAAAACGTTGTCTAAGAGAGGGACTGTGTTGTCAATGATGGAATGTGGTTGGACTGATGCCAAAGATGATGGGATCTGCTCATAAACCCCCTTTATTGATATCCCAATGGATGGAACCTCTCTCCACTGAAAAACTAGCTCTGGATGGTGTGTGGAAACCTCCCCAACAACACCCAACAACACTGCACAATATCTGCTGTAGAAACTGCGCTGATGTGGATGGCTGAAGCTATGGCCTGAATGCCTAAATATGGGGAATGGAGTGCAATCCTTCATGAGCTACTCAAGAAGGAGAGGAAATCCTAAACAGGACTCCCTCGTGCCCAAAGGCACTGCAGCTCTGCTGAACAGCAAGAGGCAGCAACAAGTCTCCCAGACTTGGATGTAAAAATGATCAAAGATAATCTCAATGGCTGCCTTGCCCCTCTTTTAAACAATGAGCCTTCCCTCCATGGGCCCTACTTCGAACTAGGGTTTCCTCTCTCTATAATCTTCCCTCCTGTGTTGTTCCACATAATGCTTTCCAACTCATGCCAATGCAGTTTGACTTGGTCAACCTTGTCCAAGCATATATGCAAAAACCTCCTTTCACACATGGAGGTGTGAAATCCAGCTCCAATATGATCCTCTTTCATACTTAGAGGATTTTTATTCTCCAATGATGTAAATAATGGGTCCCCTACCCATTTTATTCATCTCCTTAACAAAATTTAATGTTCCATAAAATTTGGAACATTACAGCAATGGATCCCTTAGACAAATTAACCATGGTTTCTTTTCGAGAGAAAAATTTGGTGGGGAGTATATATTTAACTAAAGTCCTCAAGACTTGCCCCTAGCAACAACAATTGTTCTATGTGCAAGTGCATACACTAGCATGTTACTAGAAGACTTGAACCCTAGTGGGGAATATATTAGCTACTCACTTTCATTGACCAAGCAAGCTACACTTAACAATTGACTTGGATTTGAAGACATGATTTGATGAATTATTGTTGTTAAATGAATGTATGGTTTTTAAATGATGGTTATGTGTTAATTTTGGATTCATATTTCCCTAGAGCATTGAGTATGATAGATTGGCCTTTGGAAATAAGTTTCTCGACAAGAGGGTGAGCTCAAGCTCTATGGTTGGGAGGAAACATTCCATGCACTTTTAGTCCTCTTTTTTGAACATGTGATGATGTTGCTTATCCCTATTCCCCTAATTTGATTTCCAAATTGTAACATCAGCTTCAATTTTCACCAACAATGTAGACACGTGATAACAACATGAAATTCCATATACATCAGTAGTTTTAGAATTCTCAAGTTAAATATGATTGTCGAGTTAAAATGTTAAACATGTGATATTGGTAGCGTCTCCCCATTCATAGTCACTTGCTTTGACAATTTCTTAAATGTTGATCTCTAATGTTAACTTTGATTCTAAAAAAATATATGCACAAACCTCCCATGAGTAAGAATATGAACAAAAAGGATTTATGCATTCATATTTTACAAAGCTGCGCGCGCTGCTCCCCCCGCGCGCTGCTCCCCCCTGTGCCCTGAGAAGCTAGGGTTCTTGGAGCCCACTGCGCCGCCCTGGCTGCTGCGCTCCTGCGCACAGCCCTGATCCCACTCTCTGCTGCTCGATGGGGTCGCCTGGGGGCTCTGCCCCCCTCCTGTTCCACCTGAAGTCACTGCTTTTTGAACATTGATAGCTGCCGGATCGAAACGCCCCCCTTCCGCCATTCAACAGAAATTCATAAAAAAAATGGATTCGATCCCTGCTGTTGCTTTGCCTGAGGAAGATACTTGTAAAGCGGCGCTTAACCTGGCAGAAAGGGGCCTCATCGGCCAGTTTACGGGTCTTTGGCCGTCCCCCAAATCCGTGGAGGATTGGTCTCAAAGAAACTGGAAACCTTTGATAAAAGACGACGTCAAGAGTTACTTCGTGGGTAAAGGGTTCTTCGTTTTCGTCTTCGAAAATCCGGAAGACAGAAGCTTAATCTTCAGAAATGGCCCCTACTTCATGGGGCCGCAAGGCTTGTATTTAAACAAATGGTCTCCGGACTTTGACCCCACACAGGACGTTCCATCAGCTGTGCCGGTGTGGGTGAGACTTCCCCATCTGCCTCTCCACTGCTGGAACCAAAAATCGCTTCAAGTCATCGGGAATGCGCTAGGCAAATACATTGATCAAGCAGTAAGAAAAGACCAGTACTCTTGCACCCGAATCTGTGTCGAAGTTGACCTCGAAGAAGGACTGCTTGAAGCGATCAAGCTCACGGTAGCAGGATGGACGCATGTCCAAGAGCTCGACTACGAACAACTTCCCTTTAAATGTCGACATTGCCACGGACATGGACACTTTGCAAAGCGTTGTAAGAAGCGAGCAGAGGAGCAAACGGACAAACATAACAGGGATCAATGGACACTAGTCCAGAGAGCTGGCCATGCAAAAAAAGATGCAGGAAAAAGCGCCGCAGTAGGAGCTAGGAACATTCCCACACCCACTCAGGAGACGGAATAAATCTTAAAAGAAACTGAGGGAGCTCAGATTGACCCATCGACCGTTGCTCAAGAAAATGAGAACCAAAGAGAAGTCTCTCCTCCAAGCAATGAGGGTGGGGTGGCCAATCAATCTGAAGTACCTCAAGGCAGCCCCCCCAACCCTACCTATGCAGAAGTCACAAAGAAAAAGGCAGCTGAAAGCTCAGATTCCTCAGAAGAAGAAATCTATGAACGTCCATCAAAAAGAGCTGGAAGGAAATCCCGCAAGGAACAGAGAGAAGAAGAAGCTGAAAGGCTTAAAACACAAGGAAGCCAGTCCACGATAGAAATGTCGATTGGAAGAAATAGCAGGTCCAGGCCACACAAGGGTGGCACCACTCCGCTCTCAGGTAAATAATGAAGCTAGTCTCTTGGAATTGCAGAGGTCTGGGGAACCATGCAAAAATAGAAGCAGTAAAGGATTTATTGAAACTGGAACCTGCAGACATCCTCATGCTCCAAGAGACAAAGATAGCAGGGCAAACTCTGCTAGAAATCAGTAAGACAAAATGGAAAAAAAGTGCAGGCAAAGCGGTCAGTGCGAGGGGCTCATCGGGAGGCCTGGCAACTCTTTGGTCCGAAGATAAACACCAGCTGATCAAATCTCATGAGACCCAACACTGGATCTACACGGAAATCTGCCATCTTGCAAGTAAGTTGAAAATTTCTCTTGTCAATCTTTATGTCCCTGTCATTTATTCAGAAAAAAGAGACTGCTGGAACTCTCTGGCAGCTTTTTTAGAACAAGAATCCCCCAACAATATCATTCTTGCTGTGGATCTCAACATTGTTCTGAAAGCCAAAGAGAAAAGAGGTGGATCCAATTCCAAAGATCACATGGTTTCCATAGTTGAAGAGCTTGCTCAGCAATGGGATCTATTAGATCTTAACCCAACTCAAGGTCTCTTCACCTGGTCAAATAATCGAACTAGGGCAGAGCATATTTCTGCCCGGCTAGATCGCTTTCTAGTTCAATCCTCTCTTCTCATGAATAAGAAGATCTTAACAACAAAAATCCTGCCCAAGCTCACCTCTGACCACAAGCCTATTCTTCTCTGTATAGATGATGAAGAGGATCTGGGCCCCATCCCATTCCGCTTTTCTCCACTATGGATTGAGAGAGCGGGTTTCTCTGAAACGGTGTTTGCTGCATGGGCCTCCTCCATCTCAGGTTCTCCCAGCTACGTTTGGGAGCAAAAGTTGAAGGCCACCAAAAAAGCGTTGAAGGAATGGATCAAAAAACCAGCCCCCAATCCCACTTCTCAAAGAGCTGAAGCAGTTCTGACTCTGCACATTCTTCAAAACGAAATGGAAAGCAAAAACATAAACGATGAGCTGCTGGACAAGGAAACTAAAGCCCAGAGAGCTGCCTTTCAAACCTTTAGAAAAGAGGAAGAATACTGGAGATTAAAGTCCAGAAGCCTTTGGTTAAAAGCTGGGGACCGTAATACCTCTTTTTTCCACAGACAGTATCGTTCTAGACTGTCAAGGAACCATATTGCAGAAATAAAGAATGCTGATGGTCATATCTGTAAAGGATCCCAACAAGTCAAAGAAGCAGCAGAAATGCACTTTAAAAATCTTTACAGTTTAGACATCCAATGTGAAGAAGAAGAAGAAGCAGATTTTCTCAGTCACATCCCTCCCCTCATCTCTCCGGAGCACAATTCTGATCTTTGTAAACCTGTCACTGAGGAAGAAATAATCAAAGTCATCTGGTCCATGGATTCAGATAAGGCCCCAGAACCCGACGGTTTCACAATACATTTCTACAAAGCATGCTGGGACATAATCAAACATGACCTGAAAAGGATGATTTGGGGATTCATGAAAAAAGCGAAAGTAGGGGGCAGCACCAACTCAACCTATTTAGCTCTGATCCCCAAAGACACCAATCCGGAAACCTTCACAAGATTCAGACCAATCTCATTATGTAATGCCTCCTACAAGATCTTGGCAAAACTGTTGGCCAGCAGATTAAAGCCCTTTCTCCCACGACTGATCTCTAGCTCCCAAGGAGGTTTTGTAGAAGGCAGACATATATTGGATAATGTCATTCAAGTGCAGGAGACCATACACTCAAGCAAGCAAAGAAAAGAGAAAGGCATGCTCATAAAGCTTGACATGGCGAATGCATTTGACAGAGTCAACAGAACTTTCCTCAGCAAAGTTTTGCTCTCCTTTGGATTTTCTCCTCAGTTTGTAAATCTCATCAAAGCCTGCACGGACAACCCATGGATTGCCCCTCTCATTAATGGCAGGCCAACCAGCTTCTTCCAAGCTAGGAGAGGCATCAGGCAGGGATGCCCGCTCTCCCCCTTCTTATATATTTTAATGGTTGAAACTCTAAGTAGAAAACTCGAAGCAGAAAGAAGGGCTGGCTCTCTTCCGGGACTCAAACCCACCAGCAGAGTTAACTCCCTGAACCATGCTCTCTTTGCAGATGACTCGATACTATTGGGAGGAGCCTCTTCCAGAATTGCTAAGGCCTTCGATTCAGTCATCAGAAACTACTGCAAAGTCTCGGGAGCCCAAGTAAATGAAAGGAAAAGCGAAGTATTTAGCTAGAACACTGGTCAGCAGGAGCTCAACAACATAGCTAATATACTAGGTTTCAAAGGGTATTCCCAATGGGACAAGATTAAATATCTTGGGCTTCCCATTATTTCTGGAACGAATAGGAGGTCGCTCTGGAGTGACATTATCAGCAAACTCAAAACAAAAATTTCTTCATGGGGAGGTTTCTGGCTTACAAAAGGAGGAAAGGTCATCTTGATAAAATCACAATTGTCTGCCTTACCAATCTATCAAGCTGCATTCTTGCTTGCCCCTAAGATTGTTATGGACCAGATCTCCACTCTCATAAGAGACTTCCTCTGGCAAGGAGGGAAGGGAAATGAAAGGAAACTTCACCTGGTCAATTGGGACCTCGTTAAAAATCCAAGAGATGAGGGCGGCTTGCAAATCCGGGACCCCACACTGGTCAACCATGCTCTTGGATGCAAAATTCTGTGGAAGATGCTCAAAGAGCCTCTGCACCCTGTCAGCGCTCTGTTGAGAGCTAAATACACAAATAAGGCAGCTTTCAGAAACTTACAGCTGGGGTACACAGCATACAGCACGCTGCTGTGGAAGCTTTGTTATAAGAGTAGTAAAGTGTTCAAACGATTTGCGTACAGGATTCCAGGGAATGGGAAAGAAACAAACCTCTGGCACGACAGTATTATGGGGAGAGAGCCTTTGAACGATCATGAGGAAATCGCTGAATTGAAAGACTGGTTAATTACTGAAGGCAAGAACAGAGTTTGTGATATCACGTCATGGGACGCCCGTGGAGATTGGGCCGGTTGGGAAATCGACTCCCCTGTTTGGCTGCAAGCTCAACGTATCAGATTGCTCGAACTTCTGGAAGGCGCAGCACCAATACACAGCATCATGAAGGATCGATGGGGATGGGGTATATCTGGTGAATACACAACATCTGCTGGATACAAAGCCTTTCAAACCTCTAGGAACAGCAAGCACAACGCAGAATTCTGGAAAAACGTTTGGGAGCCTCTGGCACTCCCAAAAGTAAATTTTTTTTTCTGGACGTTGGTCCAAAATAAGATCTTAACTGGGGACAATATGGCAAAAAGAAATTTCGCCGGCCCATACAGGTGCGCTCTCTGCAGGAGCAACAATGAAACCTCACAGCACCTTTTTATTGACTGTCAATTCGCTAAGGCAGTATGGGAACTTATGCTTCAGGAATTTCACATAAATCCTCCCTCACATAATACTGTTTCGGAGCTATTTGCAGATTGGAGACATCTCTACCCTCATAGTATCCCTCAAAATTCCTTTTGGCGCAAAGTCTGGAATGCCTTCCCCAAGTTTGTGTGCTGGCAGATTTGGATTGCGCGTAATCAGAAGATTTTTAATGAATTGTCTCAAACTCCATTGCAGGTTGCTGCAAAAGCCAGAACATTCCTTTTGGAAGCGGCCCAACAGAAGTACTACAAAGAGGATACTATGCTTCAGCCCAACGAGAAGAGGTGGCTAGAGTCTCTTGATCCCCATCACAGAAAGTACCTTCTCCCTCCCCAAACAACTTCCCCTTCTTGGAGAAAGAGAGACCCTAATGCATCATTTCAGCAATGGTGGAGAGCACAAAAGACAAATTCCATCTTCTTCGACGGGGCATCCAAAGGGAACCCTGGTCCTTCTGGTGCCGGTGGGATCATCTACTCCCCAACTGGCGCTTCCCGTGACTCTTTCTACTGGGGTCTCGGACGGAAAACTAATAATCAAGCGGAGCTTCTAAGCCTCCTCAAAGCCTGTCAAATTGCTAGGGAAAAAGGGATCAAAGACATACAGATTTTCGGTGACTCGGAGATCCTCATCAAAAATCTGAACATGGAAGAGAATTTCAGAAATGTTGGCCTAAACAGGATTCTGGAAAGACTGAAAAGGGTACTCACAGCTTTCAAATCTTATAAATTTTATCACATCCTCAGAAGCTCAAACAGCGAAGCAGACTTGATGGCCAACAAGGGGAGCGCAACGCAGAAAGGGCTACTCTTTATAAACGAAGAAAGAAATGTTGAAATGCCTTGTTAACGGCTAGCTTTAATATCAGCTGCTGCTGGAACTCTAAGATGTATTCTGGGCCGTTAAGGCACAGCCCTGCCCTCTCTTTTTCTTATCAATAAAACATTTAAAATAAGTGAGTCAATTAGGAAATATTTTAAGAATATAAATTATACTAAATGAATTACATTTAAAATAAGTGAGTTAATTGAGAAATATTTTAGATGTAGATATAATTATTTATCACTTTAATATAAACAATATAATGAAAACATATCCATATTATACTTATACTAAAGCAAGGAAGAAGCAAAGCAAGGAAGAAGCAAATTGGATGGTGATATTGAGATTTTCAAGCATGTCTTTTTCAATAAAAAGGACAATAAATATAACAGGAGTCAAACACAAAGAAAAGTCCATCAATAATTTAATATTATTTTCAACATAATCACTTAAGGTTATCAAACTAAAACCTATTATTATAAATAATGACTAGTTCATAATAAAAATATTATACGTAGTGTTTTGTTCATTATATAATAATAATGACTAGTTATTAATAAAAATATTATAATATTTCTCTTATGAATAAAGTTCTCACAAAAGTATCATCAACTCTACGTTATTCAACTATTCCATCAACATTAATTTATGAAATATTTATAAATGGTTATCCTCAACATATATGAAATATAGAGATGAGATACAATGGATAACGACACACTCTCTCATATATATTTGAAATGTATGCTAGGCCATGTTTTTGCATCTGGCAAAACCAAAATTCTAAATCTATTCTAAATCGATATATTGTTGGTATTGTTTAACAAAATTAATTAAAAATGTGCCATTGCATTATTATGTAAATTGTAGTTTATCTAAGAGTCATAATATTATGAGCTATTACCAATTTCATTTATGTTATTCACAGCGTTGTATATTCCCAAAATTGTTATATAAAATCAATTAGTTAATTTTCATTCGATTGTGTAGCAAATTGATGTTTATGAAAAGGTCATAAGATAATGATCTATTGACACCTTATCTGATGTCAATGCAATAGTTATAATCACTTATTTTTTTTTCATTACTTATGTTTGAATACTTTAAATATGATAAAATATGAAAGTACTCTTATTTTGATCTTAAATTATTCATTTTTATATTTTAAAGTTATTTTTTTTAAATATTAAAATTCGATCTTAAATTACTCATTGCTATATAAGTAATTTTTTTTTAATATTAAATTAATTTTTAAATAAAATTGTTTTTTTTTTCTTATTCAAATTCCAAAACCTTTAAAATTTAAAATACAAAATATATAAACAAATTTATCAATTTAAATATTTTTTCATTTTTAAAATAAAAATGATGATGATGATGGTGTTTACCATCTGCTAAGACCAATGCAGTCTATTAGACTTTAAGATAGGAGAAAGAATCTAAGTTTGATTCCTGAAAATCTTATTTCTATGGTTAAAGAGAAGGGAAATAAGTTCTCAAAGATGGCAATAGGTGGGCTAGCTTAACAGGTCAAGAAGATTCGAAGTGTGGCACATTGTAGGGAATTGAGAGCGAATGTGAGTAAGAGTGGGGCAGTCTAAATGGAAGTGTTTTTCATCTTCCACCTACTTAGAATCTCAAATCTAACAGGCTCTATTGTTCCAAGGGGACTTGGGGATAGACGACCACCCGCTCTCACTGTGAAGTTGATGGGAATTAGTTCTTATCTTAGCCATGTTCATCTTTTTCTTATTGTTGGACAACACAAAGAGATCATTCTAATTATCAAGGGTGGGTTGATCACTTCCTTATAGTATCTTAGCTTCCATTTACCCTCTAGATCGTGATCCTCTCAAGCTTGTCCTTAAACTTGGAGATAATAATATTGTTGATATTTTTTTTTTCTAAGTAAATCCATTAGTGAAACATATAGTACAACTATGCCATGGCCTCAATAGTGCAGGCCAGTAGTGGTGTCATAGGTCCACCAAAATAACAAAAATTGAGCTGCCCACATGGGGAAACCAGCCCATGAAAGGTTTGTAATGTTGCCTCTATGGAGGAAACGAGTTGCATCATGACAAAGACTAATACATCCCAAAACAACAAAAATAACAAGAGATATGGAGAAAATTACTTGGACAATGTCAGTGAAATTAAAGACCATAATCATCTGAGGGGGGCTCTTCTTCAATCCTGCAACAATATCCATCATCATCATCTGGAAAGGGGCCACGTTGAGCTGCTGCTGCACCTGCACCGCTACCGCCATCCTACTTGCCTCTGTCCTGAAGATGGCTCGAGTTGCAATCGCCCACCTTGTGAGAAGCACCCCTGTCCGAGGCTTAAGGAGGTTGCACGAGGTCAGAGGGGCCAGGCATATTACTTGGGCGCGCGGGTGAGGAGGGGCCAGGAATTTCCTTAGGAATTTCTCTAAAGGAAATTGTGACTGTTGCCACAACTAAAGGGAAGTTGGTGTTGCAATGGAAGTGAAAATGGGCAGTAGTCGAGCTATGCAGAGAGGCAGAGGCAGCTGGACGAGAGAGAGGGGGCGACATAAATTTAGAGGCCGCGCACCTAGCGGAAGAAGTGGCTAGCCGACCACACCCACTGCGTGTGGCGGGGTAGCGTCCTTGAATGCGCTCAGGAGAAGACGACGAGGAGCTAGTGGTGGAAGAGTGACACCGACTAGAAGGGCATGCCGTGGAACTACCTCGTCGACATCTCAAGCAATGCCTGAGCCGAGGCATGTCAACATGCAGCGAGAGGAAGTTGTTTGAAGTAGCAGTAGAGGGAAAGGAGGAGGTGGGAAAATTGGGCTCAAGTGAGGTGGAAGATTGCAGAGGGAAAAAGGGGCTTTGAGAAAAGTGAAAGCTAGGGAGGAATTCCACACAGCAGCCCAGGTTGCAGCGCTTGCCAAGAGAGGTGCGAGAGCTGGGTGCCTCAGCCTCCAGGGAGCAACCAAACCAGATAGGCGGAAATAGAGATGGCATGGAAACTACCAAACGGAGCTGAGGCCGGAATTGAAACCCAAGCATAGAGGCGAGGAGCTGAGAAGATGAACTAGAGGGTGGAATTTTGAGTTGCTGGTAGCCTCGACCCACGCAATGGCATAAATGCCGCACAGGGTGATGTCCTTGAGAATTAAAGGCTTGGAGGCGCCATAACTGAGGCCTGCGGGTGGCCATGTGGCCTTGCCACACACTGTCCCATAGGCTCATTTCCGTAGCCTTACGTCTTGCCACCCGCATCCGAGGAGTTTTTATCCTGATGCACCAGCTGAGTGCAATCCTGTATGAGTTTGCTATCATTGATACTGGAGAGAGGCCCTGCTATTAGAGCTTGGGAGCTCCTGACTCCTTTATTTTCCAGTAGATCGGCCACCTTGTTGCCCGTTATTTTGACATGCTTGAGGAAGATGGCTCTGTAACGTTGCATCCATTCAGCTATAAGTTCCAGTCGGGCCATAATTATCCAACTATCAGCCACTTTTGAGGGAGGGGTGCCCATTAGAAGTTGATTGACCATATTGATAAGAATTTGCAAGTCACCTTCTATTTCAATGGGAAAGTAATTATGGTGCTGAGTCAGACACATCCCCTGCCATAATCCTTCCAAATCCGCGGAATTGTTGGTATCCCACCCTATAGATCCGTAGTAGATGAGCATGGGATTACCTTGATGGTCTCTAAAGATTCCCCCAAACCCTGCGTCCCCCGGATTGCCTTTGGATGCTCCACCAAAATTCAGCTTCAGAATGCCAGCTCGGGGAGGGTCCCAATTACACGGGGTAACTTTCTGGAGCCCATGGGAGCAATCTGGCAAGGAACAAGATGTGAGCTCAGGATGCCAGTTGTCCCATATGACTCTTTCGATGGGCTGCGTTGGAAATTCATCTTGTTGCCATTGCTGAAGCGCCAAGGTTTCCTGAAGGTTGCTGCAGAGATTGCTCCAAAGGATTTCTTGAGGAGTGCATTGGTTCTTGAAGATCCACTTATTCCTCTCCTTCCAAAGAGTCCAGAAGGTGAGTCATGGAATGAGCCGCCAAAGAGAATTAAGGAAAGTGCATCTGTAGGGAGCGACAGACCAGTTGTGAATGATAGAATTTAGATCCTTAGAACCCCTACCTTCTCTTTTGCACCTACGGCTAATATTTTCCCAGAAAAAAAATAGCGAGTGAATAGGTGACCATTAGATGCTGGATCATTTCCTCTTGGTTGTTGCAGTTGGGGCATCTGGAGGGTCCTATAAAACCCCTTTTGATTAAATTGTCCCAGGTGAGGATTCTCTTGTGATAGAGAAGCCACGTGAATGTAGAGACCTTGGGCCGAAGGCGTGAGGACCATAGATCCTTCCAGATGGAGTCGATGGGGTCTTGATTTTGATTTAGCAGAGCATAGGTCTCTTGAGTAGTTAATTTTCCCCTCGAGGTGTAGCCCCATCGAAGGATATCCTACTTCTCCAAGTGTTTTATTTTCATGCCGGTGAACTCAACATCTAGAGCTAAGTGAGCCTGCTCTTGCTGCTGGTTCAGGGAGAGGGCCACCGATTTCCATTGCCTGAAGCCTTGAATATGAATCTCCTCCCAAAAGTGATGAACAATGGCTTCAAGGGGTTGATCGCATCTGGCTGAAGCTGCGGCGTAATGGTGGTGAAAATTTTAGGAGGTTTTTGCCATGAGTTCGTCCAGAAGCGGGTTGTGCGACCATCACAAATTTCCCAAAAACTATGCTCTTGGATTAAGAGGCGATGCTGTTTAGCAGCGTTCTAGATCTAAGAGCCTGCTTCTACTAAGGTCAGCGGGATGAGATCTACTTTTGGTCTATGGTTGGCATATTTCGCCGTCCAAAGCTTCGCCCAAGGGCTGTGAGGCATAGATAACCATTGCCACCAGATCTTAGCTCCCGTGATAGCGTTGCTATGATGAGGGTCATGAAGTCCTAGCCCACCAGCATTTTTAGGCTTGCAAACTGTTGTCCACTTAACCAAAGCCCATTTTATGTCCTGTCCGGAGGCACCCTAGAGGAAGTTGCACTGAAGGGACTTGATTTGTTTAAGAACCCATTTAGGGGCGGCTAGCACAGAGAATAGGTAAAGAGGCATGGACTGTAAGACCGAATTGACAAGGATAAGTCTGCTGGCCAAGTTGAGGGAACGAAAAGTCCAGGAGGACAATCTAGCTTCAAGTTTGTCAAGGAGGGAATGCCAGGAGGAATGCTTGAGGGTAGAGTCAACCAATGGGGCACCTAGGTATTTAGCAGCAAGCTTAGCGATGGTGAACCCAAGGATCCTGGCAATGAAGTTTTGAATGGGAAGCGCAGTGTTGAAGAAAAAGATTTTGGATTTGGAGGCATTGACCGAAGTGCCAGAGGCTTCTGCAAACGTATCAAGGATGGCTTTGAAGGAGGAGGCCTCTTGAACTGAAGGATGTCTGAAGAGCATTTTTTCATCAACAAATTGCTGGTGGGTGATGGTTGAGGCTCCATGGACAGAAATACCTCGGATCTGCTGAATGAGAAGAGCTTGTTTGATAAAACGACCTAGACCTTCAGGCATTAGGACAAAGAGGAAAGGAGAAAGAGGGTCTCCTTGACGAATGCCACGGGAAGGGGAGAAGGGACGAGAGGGGAAACCATTGACAAGAATGGAGTAGAAGGAGGATGAGATTAGACTCATCACCCATCTAATCCAGGTGGGGCTGAAACCGTATGCTGCTAGAATTTGATGTATGTAACTCCAGCTGAGCTTGTCAAAGGATTTTGATAGATCTATCTTTAAGAGAATACCTAGCTTTTTGGTCTGTTTCAGAGAGTGGATGACTTCATGAGTGAGAATTATGCCATCTAGGATTTGGCATCCCTCCACATACCCTGTTTTCTCAGGAGAGATGAGCAAAGGAAGCAGCGGCTTGAGTCTGTTGGCTATGACCTTGGAAATTATTTTGTAGATTACATTGCAGAGGGAAATTGGTCTGAATTTCTTAGGATTAGTTGCCTGATCCTCTTTAGGGATGAGGGCTATGAAGGTGGCATTGAGGGATGGGAGAAGCCAGTGCATAGTTCTAGACTCCTCGACCAATTTCCAGACATCATTTTTTATTAGGTCCCAGAAGTGATGAAAGAAGTTAGAGGTGAAGCCATCTGGTTCTGGAGCCTTTCCCTCTTTGCGTTGAGCAACTGCATGTTCCACTTCTAGGAGAGTGACCAGATAGAGTAACAGTTGATTATGTTCGTCCTTGATGAGTTTTGGAATGTGTTGCAGAACTTTATTGATGGCCTGCTGTCTGTCGACTTGATCCTCCTAAAGCACCGATTTGAAGTGAGCAACAAGTTCCTTTTTTATGGTCTGATGTTCTTCCAATATTTCTCCTCTCTGGTTTTAGAGAAAGCTTATATTATTATGCATCCTACGTTGAATGGTAGAACGATGAAAGAACTTGGTGTTCCGTTCGCCTTCCTTTAGCCATCGTATTCTGGATTTTTTCTTCCAGAGTATCACTTCTTGGTGCCTTATTTCATCCAGTTATTTGAGGACACTTTTTTCTTTCGAAGCCAACATCTCAGTGCGTCCCTCTTGGATGATGCGAAGCTGGAACTCTGCCATTTCCCTCTCAAGGATCTTTTGCTGGTGGAAGATATTCCCAAAGGTGGAATGATTCCAACATTCGATGTGGTTCTTAAGATCCTTGAGATGTTGCTGAAATTGGAACATCTTAGAGCCCGCTGGAGGAGTGAGGGCCTGCCAAGCTGACTTGACCATTTCCTTGAAGTCTGGGTGAGTGAGCCAAAAGGCTTCAAAGCAGAAAGGTCGTTTGGTGGTGTCCCCTAGTCTGGTCCATTGGAGAGAGATGGGCCAATGGTCAGATCCTGAAAAGGGTAGGATAGAAGCCTGAATGTCTCCCCCGATATGGATGGCATTATTTGATAGGAGGAAACGATCCAATTTGGAGACAATCTGCTATGAGCCAGATCATTTATTATTCTAGGTATGAGTGCCATTAGCGAAGGGAAGGTCTATCAGCCAATTCTGTTGTATGAAACTTTTGAAATGTGCGCAGTCCGACTCTAGCTTTGCGCGTCCTCCCCTTTTCTCTTCCAAGTTAGTGATCATATTAAAGTCTCCACACATGATCCAAAGAGGATGAGTCATGTTGGAGTTGAGTTGTTCTATTGTGTTAAGCATAGCTATTTTCCGCGAGACATCCTGAGGAAAATAAACATTTGAAAGATGTTCGTGCAGGTTGGTTCCAAGTATGTGGAATGCTGCTTGGATCAAATTGTGTGCTGCATGTGCATCACTTATTGAAACAGCCTGCAGATCCTAAGCGATGGCTAGTCCTCCTGAGGCTCCAGAGGCATCTACAGCAATAGAATGACAACCCGGCCAGACCCTAGAGAGAATGGGGCCGAGGGTATTACCAGTGCATTTAGTTTCTTGCATGAAGAAGACTTGTGGTTTTTCCATTTGTATCATGTTCTTGATCATTCGGTACTTTGTGGGGCTATTTAGTCCCGTTATGTTCCAGGAAATGAGCTTCATTGGGAACTACTTTCAAGGGGTTGAAAGAACTTGGTAAGTTTGGGGTACCTACCAGATTCCATGACCATCTCCCCAATGAGGATAGTCCTTTGTAGATCAGTTTTCCTTACCCTTTTTTTGGAGTCCTTGAAGAATTTCTTTCCGTCCCATGGGCTACCTAATTGGATTCCCAAGGATTTTTTATGTTGTTGAGCGCGGGTGAGGGCTACTGCCAGATTTTCGATCTGTTTCTCAGAGATTTTATCAAAATCCTTTTTCCTGCAGGCTTGCTCGAGAGTAAAGATGTCCAAGTCTCCAATATCTACACGTTCAGATTCCTCCTCCATTAGGCTTACATGACTGGTGTCTGCCCCGGAGTCATCGACTTCCATGTTATTGGTAGGCCCCAGAAACCATCTCACAAATAGAAGAAGGCTTGGGAGGCTGAAGGAAAGCTTCAGGAGGAAGCTTGGTGCGCTCAGAGGGAGTAGGGGAGTCGGAGGTTGGCTTCATGATTAACTGGGTCTGGGGGGTGACGGTCGTTCCAGGGTTTTCAGGATCTTGCTAAGAGTGGTTAGCAAGGATTTCGAAGCTGTTGCTAGTGGAATGGATATCTGAAGCTTGAGAGGAGGGTTTGGGCGGCATAGAGGGGGGTTTCTTGTTGTGACGCCTGTGATTTTGGACTTTGGTGAAGCCATCAGCATCAGGGCTGGTAGAAACATCAGAGGGTTTACTTGGGGGGGTGTTGCGAGGGAAATCGCAGAAGAGATGGCCATGTGCATGGCATTTCTGGCATCTAAAAGGAACATGTTCATAATCAATAGATTGCAACCATTCAAAGTCATTGTGGTAGATACTTACCAAGTCTGGAAGGGCTTTTTCCAGATGCATGAAGACACAGATTCGAGCGTATGAGGTGTAACGCCTGAGCTTGGTTTCTTCTACAATCTTTATAAACTCTCCAAGGCCATAACCAATATCTCTTAAGGATTCTTCGTCCCAATATTCCAGAGGTTATGAGTATAGCCTAATCCAAACTGGTGCCCAGTTGAAGTCTTCTTTGTCCCGATTGAAACGCTCTATCCAGTCTCGTAGGTAGAGCCCTGAAGAGTTGAGGAAGTAGGGGCCCCCATCCAAAATGTGATTCCTGTCTTCAATGCAGTTGAATATGGCAGTGAAAAATCCTTTGGGCCCAAGTTGGAGCGTAACCTGACCTTTCGGCTTCCATTTGGAGCTAATCCAACCGTGCAAGGCTTTTTCGGTTGGCCAAAAACCCACAAATTTTCCAATCAGCGCGTGATCCTTCATGTACTGGATCTGGGCATTGATACCGTGGCTTGGGAGCTCGATCTTGGGGCGTTCTGTAGCTATCGGCCTGCAAGTGGCAGAGGTCGTTTTGGGCAGAGTCGTTTCGTCCAGCGAATCCAATTTTTTTTCTGTTTGCGCTTTCGGCATTTTCCCAGTAGTTTGGTGGTCCACGGCTTTGTCCGTCTATCCTTTGACAGTGGAAGAGAACTGTGCATTGCCAGGGGATTAATGTGTTGTGTCAGAAGAGGGCTTCTGATTTGCAGTGGCATTGGCATTGGGGGAGGCTTTGTGAGCTCCCGCCCCCCCCGCCCCCTGGACGGATCCATTAAGGGTGGATCAGTAGGCGCAATGGCAAGCAACCGAGCTTGAACAAGGAGTGATGGAGAAGTCTTTCGAAGCAGAGCGGCATCATTGCAGAGAAGCTAGAAACCCTAGCTCATTCGTGTGCAGAGCCGTCAATAATATTGTTGATATTATCTTTGCTTCAATAATAATATATATTTCTAATTATTCGACCTACTTAAACTTTATTCATATTTAATTTATATTTATACAATATAATATATTTAATCAAATAAAATAAATATAAAATATGCTAGAAGATATAAGAAGTAAAAAAATTAATTTCCTACTCTTATTTGTTAAAGTATTGGGGAATATATGAACACTGATGGTATATTTGTTTATGTTTTGTTTCTATTCATTTTTATGCAAATAATTCTGTAAATCATAGTGGGAAGTAACTCATAACCAATATGTTATTTCTACTAGCAAGAATTTTAATTGAGTGGTTTTCTTATAAAAATTAATAATGAGAAGTGAAGACATAAATATCAAAAATAAAAATAAACTTTTCAATACTATTAAAAATATCTAATGTCCAAAGTTAAACTTGCATAATATTAAAAATGATCTAATGTATAAAGTTAAACATTATAACTTGCATTTATCAAGTCAAATCTATAACTAATATAGCCTTGACAAATACTAATAATAAAATGAAAATTACTTAGTTAGCTATAATTCTACATTTAAGTGATATAATAATAAATTAAAAATTACACAAAGTTTTACCCTTAAACTTAGTTCAATGGGTAAGCACCTTGTTATGAAATCATATATAAAACAAGAAATTCAAAATTCAAATCTTAATAAATTACACACAATTCATTTAATTTTAGTAATTAAATACTTTTTACATCGTCTTTTAAAAAAACAAACGGAGACCGGTGAACAACATTTCAACTAGATCAGCGTCATGCTACATGAACCCAAAATTCCGCTTGCCATTCTAAATCGATTTGGATTTGTATTTCATTTCTAACCATCGCCAGTCAAGATAAACCCTATAAATCCCATAGATAAATCCTAGTATTTGACAAGAAAAGATGCCATCGCGCGGTTATCATCATTCATTTCTGTTGGGTTTCCTATTCCACGACACCACAACTTAACAGCGACGTAGGGGTCCGGTAAATTGCGTTGGATGGTATCCAAAATAAAGCAGAGCTGAGAAGTACCCTCGCACCGCTTTTCATAAACGTACAGCATGGCGTCCTGCGGAGTCGTGCAGCACCGCAAGATTTCGTCAGCACGCCGATCCACGGGGTCCTCGTCGATTCCGCTGTTTGCGAGGCCATCTGCGTCGTTATTCTGCTCGGGAGGCACATGCTGAACACTACATGTCTGAAATCTGCGTCGGAGCTCTAACACGGTGTTGTAATACCCTCTGAGCCTCTCATCCCTCACCAGGTACTGCCCGTTCACCTGCCACACACAATCCATTCATTTACATACCCAATACAGTTACCGAGCCCTGGAAAACAAAATTGCAGCAACCGGAGGAAGCAGGAGACTTACCTGGTTGCAAACGAGCTGACTACTTCCATACGCCACAATATCTGTAATACCATTAGCGAGAGCATGTTGAAGCCCCGCAATGAGGGCATTGTATTTGGCTATGTTATTAGTCAAGTTAGATCCCAGAAGACGGGAAAATCTCTCTATTTCTCGGCCGTTACTATCTCTGAGCACGAAGCCAATGCCCGCAGTGCCAGGATTGCCTCTGCAGGCTCCGTCAAAATGCAGTATGGCTGGAGGATTTACGATCTCTCCCATCCCACCCATGCTTCCCTTTTTCGTCGACATATTTTGCGAAAATGGGTATGGACGAGAATGCACGGGAACAGAGGCTGAGTAATGAATAATTAAAGGAACTAATAGCGTTTAGTCTTCCCAACGGCCTCGAATGGAGGAGACCAAAAGTTTTGCAGCAAATATAACTTAAATTGGATCTTGGGTCGATTACAACTTAGAATAGAGATATTTTCACTATACCTTCCTTCTGAATGATCGTTTCTTGTTGGTCTACCTGTACGTTATCTAATGTTTTGCATATTCTGAGACTTAAATTGGATCTTGGGTCGATTAAACTTAGAATAAAGATATTTTGACTATACCTTCCATTTGAATGATCGTTTCTAGTTGGTCTACCTGTATATTCTCTAATGTTTTGTATATTTTGAGAACACTCTAGGCAACATCATTCATAGTGGATGCCTCATATATGCTTTTCATTTTCATATAGTCTTCTTCAGCGTGGGGAAATCTCTCTTTAGATGGTTTTCTCGAAACTCCTAGAACTTATGGCCTTCTTTCATCTTCTCATTCCCTGATTTCTAGGGCTCATTTCTTTTAACACTAGAGTTCTTTTCATCTTCTGATTCCCTGATTTCAGGGCTCATTTCTTTTAACACTGGAGTTTTATTGATGATCTCTTCATCTTCTGATTCCCTGATTTCAGGGCTCATTTCTTTTAACACTGGAGTTTTATTGATGATCTCTTTTGGTGGAGCTATTAAACCTTCCACCCTTTCCTCTCCAGCATTTCTTATTCCACTCAACCTTGGTCTTCATGTTATGGTTAGAATATTCACAATAGTGCTTGTTCTTCCAAATAACCTCCTCTAAAGTTTTAGGATCACTGAACAATTTTTTCTTAGTACGCTGGTGGCAATCCACTCACATTCCTCTCCATATTTGTCTCCCATCCTTAGTGTAAGGTACATACCTTAGTAGCTCTAATAATTTGTATATTTTTTTCACGTGTCATGTGCCTGAGCTTGTAATCATAGAACTCGTTAGTTTTGTTGGCATAATATTTCTCGTACTTTTCTTACAAATACTTTTCAAATTTTTCAAGATCAGCGCCTTCTCTCTAATTCATTTGATGTTCTTGAGATCCTCCCACCATATATCAACTTTTCCCTTTAACCTAAAGATAGCTACCCTAGCCTTCTCTTAGTATAGTCAGTCATGCAACTTGAAGTACTTTATATTTCCAAAATCCAAGCCTCTACATCCTTTGTTTTCTTTATATCTCCTTTAATGGTTGGGTTTTTCTCTCTGAAGTTAATCTTTCATGGGAGTCTCTGTACTCTTCCTTTGATGATGATATCTCCCTTTGATGACGATATCTCGTTGCATTGCCTAATGATTGGCTAGGAATGCATAATTTTGTGATGCGGCAGTAGCTGCGTTTACCCACTTTTTCATATAAATAATTCATATCGATCAAGATCAACCCAAACCACGTAACCTCTATTCCGGAAGCTATTTATTTTGCAAGCATATAATATAAACCAAATTTTAAACCCACTAAAATGAAATCTCCAGAAATTTTTCTCCACATGCGGAAACTTTTCCATTTATCAGATTTATGGTTATAAACCATAATAAATATTAACTTTATATACTTCTTAATTGTGACTTCAATTTTGATTTAATCAAAATTCTAACTTACGGCATTTATGAATAAACCCCAAGGCTTTCGACTTTGATTTTAAATCAAAGTCCAACATATATATATACATTGGCCCATGCCTATCACCGATGAATCTTTAATGACATTAACATCTGACCTAAATTAACATCCAAGTCTCCAGTTATATATTCTTTGCATATATGTCACCAGTCTTTACCGAATCAACCAACTTAATATAAGTTATAATAGCTTACCATTTCGACGCTGATTAATACTTTAAATCTTCACCCTTGATTCTTCTTCAATCCCACGGCTATCAATCCATCACATTCAACTTAGACCGATATTTAACGATTTGAAACCTATGCGAAATAAGCAGTTTCATGTTGCTACGTGTCACTCGTGGAGGTTTATCGCACTCATCCACTTATTAGTGCTTACCATTTCAAACTTGTACGAATGCCGCTCACTGGTTTTGTGAAACCATTTCAAACTCCTCTATTGAATTAATTGAATTCGACTTGTACAGATCCTCCAATTTCATGTTTTCAATGAAATTCATTTATAGTCATTCGGCTTTCCAAAATACACCTGCATACTTATATTATGCAATTAATTTGGTAATTTGCAAAAAATTATCTGCTGTACATAATATAACTCAGAAATGAACTTAGAAATCGAGTTCTCTATATTAACACTCAACATTTACATAGGGATTTTCTTCCTTTATCTTCTGTATCAGTGACTTTTTCTTTAAATTTCTTGTAGGCTTAAAACAACTCCTATCTCTCTGTCCTAAATCTCTTCTCGCTATCTTCTATGCCTTTGAGGCTTACAATTTATACAAATGTTTCTGGAACCAATTTCGGTTTCAGATCCTCTATTTCTTCAACAAATTCCTAAGAATCCTCTTTAATCCTAAAATCTCTATTTAATCCCTAAGGACTCTCATAAATCCCCAGATTCATGAAACTAATTCTAATTTAGAAAATACAATTAATTCTCAAATCTCTCATATTCTCTTTCGAGAACATTTACAAAAATCATTTTAATATTTAATTTATCATATTTTAAATCACTCATCTCCAAATAAATTATTTACATGAGAATCCAATTTTCTAGAAAATATAAGACTCCTAAATATACTAATTTACAATAAAGTTGCTGAGCCGGATGCTTCTGCATCAGACTCCCAAAGTATAAATTTATCATGACCTCCTGTTCGTGTGCTTCCAACATTTTCCTCGTGGATCCCATATTCCGTTTTGCTCCTATCCATAAACTGCATTATTCTTCAATTGCACTTTTCCAAGCTTCCATACCTTATTCTGCATCTTCACACTAGCTATGCTTTCACAGAGTATTTTGGTCTTTTCCTTGTTGTTGTTTCTTTTCCTTCTTGCTGCTCTCTTCTTCTGAGACATGTTCATCATCAACCTTTTTATGCTTTCAATCTCTATGTTCAGGTTAACTTCTGTTTGGTAACTACTCTGTCATTTGTTGTTGTTTCTAAATATTGTTGTTGATATTTCTCTAAATATTGTTGTAGATATTGCTCTCGACATTGCTTCCTTCCAAACTTCCTGAATATATCTTAAGATATCTCCCTCTGCAACATCCTTCTTATGCTCACTACCTTCCTTGTAGTTGCTTTCCTTATTAACTAAGGAATCTATGGGTTCCTTCTGTTGCAACAATTCACCTTCATTCAAGACAAGTCCAAGAGATGGATTTCCTTCTGCAACACCTGTAAACATAGTCAAATTATCAATTTCGAAATTACAAGATCCAATGGTCTCATTTGATGATCTAGTCACCAAATCTTCTTTTGTAGTTTTAAGTCTCTTTTACAACTCAGAAAATCTCTATTGACTTTATTTCCAGCTTCCAAGGTTATCTTCATTGTGCCAATCACCATGATAGAATGATGATTTTTCACTATGTTTTCAGCAGCTAACATAGTTTCCCTTCCATTGCATTCTCTAACATTTTCCATTTGTTGTCCTTCTTTGCCTGCATAATTAACACATGAATTATCAGTATTAAAAATACAAGGTTTCAATGTCTCTTCCTCTTATCGAAACATCTCAGTATGCTGCTTTGAGTTTTCACTTAACTCCTTTGTCAGCACATTCGTATGCTGATTTAAATTCTTCATGAGACTGTCAGCTAGTCTCTCCTTCATATCATCTGTTTCAAGAATGTCTCCCTGCTCTTGTTCACCATAATGGACTCCTTTAATTTGCTGAACCATTCTTCCATCCTTATCCTTTGTTTCGTGATTGTTATTCGGGACAATTTCTTTGTCTTTATCTTTTAGCAACTCACCCTGAGTATAGATCCTCTTCTTTTCCAACTCTCTTCTTTGAAGATCTAACTTTCTATATAATTCAACAATTTCAAATGGAGTAGAATTTGGAAATTTTACACGACTTTCTAAACTTTCACTTGTTGTTGAACAATCATCAAATGGTCTTTATTCCTCTGCTTCAATATTCTGCTAAATATTTCCATGAGACCCCTCTGTCTTCATTTCTTTCTAAGATCTTACTATCTCAACATTAATCTGAACAGATTTCAGATTCAACTCCTTCTTCTTAACAAACGTCAAATTTTGTTCGCCATCCTGTGATGTACCTGCAATTACACACAAATCATTAGTTTTAAAACCACAAGACTTTTCAGTCTTTGCTTCATCAAGCATCAATCTTCCATAATGTACTTTCTGGTTTCTGGCAGATCCTATTTGTTGTGATTCAATTCCTTTGAGTCTTTCCTTTTCCAACAAAGAAATGTGTATATCTTTAAGTTTTTTGAACTCGTTCACGAGCTTATCATTCCATTTCTTTTGAAATAAGTTCCATCTAACCCATTTCCTCATTTTCCCTCCATGTCTTTGGCATTCATTCCCTGTGTCTTGCAACCATCCTTGTAGTACCTCTAGTTGTACTTTCATTACTACAATATCTCTTTCTTGATCCTCACCACTTATCTTATCTTTGTGGAATTTTTTAGAACCTGTTCTCTCATCCTCCATGACCATCTTCCTCAAGAGCTCATCAATGCTCAATTGGTGATCTGCAACATAACCTTCTCTTGTAGCAATCTCCTTTTGCTACTCAATACCCTATCAAGTTTCCTTTTTGAACTTGACCTCTTCCTACATATTCTTTTGGTTCATTCTCTTGAACCTGTTGTTCCTTTGGCTGCTGCACTCTGTCACCTTTCTTCTTTCTTCCAATCTCTAATTGGTTAGGTTCATTGCCATCATTATCAAAACCTTTGTCTTCATCTTGTCTGCAACCAGAATTCTTCAATCACAATTTTTAAATCAGATTAAAATTATCTCACCTTCAAGATCACTGCATGACCTTGTCATTCCATTGCTAGTACTTTGAATGTACTGTTCTCATGTATTTCTGCAATTGCCTATTAAACATCAAATTTGTATTTCTGATGCTTATCAGATTTAGAAACTGATGTCCTCTTATTTTTCCCATCACACACGTATTTTTAAAACTAATCTTTAATTTTCAAAAGAGAATTTCCAGCTCTGATACCAAACGCTGCAGTCGTAGCTGCGTTTACCCACTTTTTCATATAAATAATGCATATCAACGAAGATCAACCCAAACCATGTAACCTCTATTGCGGAAGCTATTTATTTTGCAAGAATATAATATAAACCAAATTTTAAACCCACTTAAATGAAATCTCCAACAATTTTTCTCCACAAGCAGAAAATTTTCCTTTTATCGGATTTATGGTTATAAACCATATTAAATATTAACTTTATATACTTCTTAATTGTGACTTCAATTTTGATTTAATCAAAATTCTAACTTACTACATTAATGAATAAACCCCAAGGCTTTAGACTTTGATTTTAAATATACATTGGCCCACGCCTATCACTGATGAATATTTAATGAGATTAACACCTGACCTTAATTAACATCCAAGTCTCTGCTTATATATTCTTTGCATATATGTCATCAGTATTTACGGAATCAACCAACTCAATATAAGTTATAATAACACTATAACTTACCATTTCGACGGCGATTAATACTTTAAATCTTCACCCTTGATTCTTCTTCAACCCCATGGCTATCAATCCATCGCATTCAACTTAGACCGTTATTTAACGATTTGAAACCTATGTGAAATAAGCTGTTTCATGGTGCTATGTATCACTCCCGGAGGTTTATCGCATTCATCCACTTACTACTTCTTACCATTTTAAACTTGTGTGAATACTGCTTATTGGTTTTGTGAAACCATTTCACTGTTTACTGGGCCATCACTTCGCAGTTCTGGTCTTCATTCCAGGTAAAACCTTCTCCTTTTTAATCTATCTATCTACCACCCAGTCGCGTGTTCGATTCCTCTCTTCAAACTTGAATGCTTGTTTCCCATATCCGCTCCAAACAATAATACCTCCTTTCAGCTCAATTTAATAACAACTACAAAAAAAAAAAAAAAAAACTTCCGCTTCTGGGCTCGATTCTTGACCTAAATCCTGGCTCCGAATTTCGAGCAGCCCGTGGAAACCCACGAGGTCTTTCAAGAACCGAATCCACTGGTTTAGATCTCCAGGGACTCGAACCGGGGGTATATGGACAATGCCCAGAAATACAACACAGATATATTGCTACTTGCAAAGAAAACTTCGTCGTCGAAACTCTCCATTCACAGAGATCCAAAACTGCTTCACTGTTCTATCTGCTATATTCATGGATTTCTTCTTCATTAAACGCAGAGCCTTCTTCCTTCTTTATTAAAATTCACTTAATTCACAGTTTCGAACTCCTTTTATCTTTGAGCTGGAACAAACCTCCATTTTCAGAATACGATTTTGGATTTTTAATAATTCCATCTCATTATTTGCAGTTGCAATAAAAACCCCAAATGGGTATCCTCAAACCACCGATATCTCAATTTAAATGTGACATCAACTAGCTAGATTTGACATTCCTATAAAGAAGTCACGGCTACTTGTATTCACAATTGATAATGCTCTAAAATAACAATACTGCCAGATTGTTCAATTAAACAACAGATGTGGAATTTAAAAGCATACACGCCAGATTTAGATCACTAATAGTTGCACAGGATTTGGATTTCATTTCATCAGGTTTATTTTTCATAGAAAACTCCTCCATTGAATTAATTGAATTTGACTTCTACAGATCCTCCAATTTCATGTTTTCAATGAAATTAATTTACAATCATTCGGCTTTCCAAAACACACCTGCACACTTATATTATGTAATTACTCTAGTAATTTGCAAACAATTATTTTCTGTACACAATATAACTCAGAAATGAACTCATATATCGAGTTCTCTATATTAACACTCAACATTTACATAGGAATTCTCTTCCTATGGCCTGATCTTCTGTATTAGTGGTTTTTTCTCTAAATTACCCATAGGCTTAAAACAACTCCTATCTCTCTGTCCTGAATCTCTCCTCTCTATCTTCTATGCCTTTGAGGCTTACAATTTATACAAATGTTTCTGGAACCAATTCTGGTTTCAGATACTCTATTTCTTGAACAAGTTCCTAAGAATCCTCTTTAATCCTAAAATCTCTACTTAATCCCTAAGGACTCTCATAAATCCCCAGATTCATGAAACTAATTCTAATTTAGAAAATACAATTAATTCCCAAATCTCTCATATTCTCTTTCAAGAAAATTTACAAAAATCCTCTCAATATTTAATTTATCCTATTTAAAATTTCTCAACTCCAAATAAATCATTTACGTGAGAATCCAATTTTCTAGAAAATACAATACTCCTAAGTCTACTAATTTACAATAAAGTTGTTGAGTTGAATGCTCCTACATTATTTTGTTTCTCAAAAGCTAAGGAAATTTTGTCCACTTTTTGTGTGTCTTCTCCTATTTCTTGATTGAATTCCTTCTACTTTCTTATCATTCCATTTCCGCTTCCAGATTTATGATGGGCTATCCTTCGACTTGTTCTTTTCCTGATGCCTAGTACCAATTTCCTGCTATATTTGTCTTCGTAATTATGATAGTCTTTGAAACAATATGGAATTTACTTTTTCTTGTTCTCTAAAATTATTTTGAGTTTATACCTTGTAGCTTCTTATTTCATCTCTTGCACTTCCAAGAGTGTCAATTAGTTCAATAATTTCCTCCTATTTCATCTTCCAAACTAATTATTCTTCAAGTCCTTGTTGGTTTTTGTTCATACCATGTTTTTGAGCTCTACTTCTCGTCCTTTATTTTCTTTGTTGAGCCTGGTACATGTCAATATGATTTTAAACGCACATGCAAATATTAGCCAACAATAAATTACATGCAATTGACACAATATATTGCAACCAATAGGTATACCAATCAATCATCTAGGATATACATGTGAGGCTCTTCAGGTCTAGTGTCAAAACCATCGGATCTGATACCACTTTGAAACACATACCCTTACCATCCCTAGACCCTATTAAGAAGGAAAGGGGGTAGTTACTATGCTAACCTTAGATCTAAGGCAGCGTTATGGAAATGGGGTCTAAAAATTTCAGTATTTTTCAACCTCCTTAAACCTTCTAATGAGTGACATAATTGTTTTCATAATTGATACTATTCGAGTGATATAAATTTTGTGTGAATATAACCTCTAGATTGAAATATGTGAATGTTGAAAGTTTAAGAAGTGATAAGTGCCACATCATTAACCCACTGTACAGTGCCCACAAGGTTCCCTTGTGATTCTCATGTGGCTATCTTAGTTAGCCTCCACATCACCACTTGATAAAATTATACTAGTTGCCAACCCATTCATATTGGCCATGTATAACCCCCCATGGGTTATTACCTAGACACACACACATATAAGAACCATCTTAGGGGAAAAATATATCTTGGTGAGAACTCCTTCTCGGTGGAGACTCACCTTGGAGAAAACCTTTCTCAGCAAAAACTTTATCTTGACGAGAGCTTACCTTGATGGAAATTCCCTCGGAGAAAAATAATTCTCAATGAAAAAAAATTCTTGGTGAGAAATCACCTCGACAGAAAGACATATCCGAGCCTTTCTCAATGGAAAATCTCTCAAAAAAAACTCCTTCTCGATGAAAAATCTATCTCATTGAGAACTCACCCCAGTAGAAACTCCTTCAGACAAAACTATCTCGAGAGAAACTATAAGAGTATATTGCCCAAAAAATCGAGACTGAGATTCTAAGATATTGGTCACATGAAAGAAAGGTCATATGTAATGAAGTTTATAATCATTGAGGGCTAATGATACTATGACCAAAGCTATTGTCGGGTATACATTGATACCATCTAACGGGATGCTAAAATCATCCAAGATTCATCCAACATTCCTAATTTCTCCTATGCATAGGTTTTCCATTCGCTCACTTTTGAAAGTTTTAAATACTTTTGTGTGTTTGATTATAAAGTGCCAGGCCTCACCCCTAGGCCCATAGTAGATACTAAGGCATAGGTGTTCTAGTCTTCTATCCCTCTTTATCTCATTTTAGCTTTGGCCAATCTCGGTTGGTGACTTGAAAAATAATTTGGTGCATATATATACATATACATACATCTGTGTGTGTGTGTGTGTGTGTGTCATTTTCATTGCTTAGGAGAATATGTCTAACTCTTGTGAGATTTAAAATTTTGTAACATAAGGCTTAATGGCCAATTTTTAGACTACATGCTTAAATATGCAACTTCATTTAATATATATTTGTATGTGTGCATCATTCCTAGGTCATCGTGACCATTTACATGCAACAAGAAAACAAAAATGCCTCCCAAGCATGAGAAGGTTTACAAAAGGATTGCATGAAAAAATACATGCAATAATTAAGTTTCTAATTCTATAAAATGTAAATTGACATGAAGGGAAGCTCTATTCTATGAAAAAAAAAAAATTGAGATCAAAGGAAATTTAGTCTATGAAAGTGATAGAAATACAATCTAGGAAAGGAGTGTACATATAATCTAGGAATGTGATAGAAATCTTAATTTAGTAAAGAAATGGAAATTTAATCTTCGAAAGAAATGGAAATTTAATAGAATTTAAATCTAATCTATGAAAACATGTAAACTAGATCAATAAAATCAAGTAAATCTAATATATGAAAGTAGGAAAACTTAATCTATGAAAGCATTTGAAATTTAGTCTATGAAAACGAATGAAATATAATCTATGAAAGCAATTCAAATACAACCTATGAAAGAAACTGAATCTACAACTATAAACAAATAAAGGAGAGACCAAGCATGCTCAACAAATCAAGGCCTCCAATGTTTAACAAGCACACTAGAAGTTGAAAAATAGAATAACATCATATATTAAGTCAACAAGCTAAAAAATGTTGAAGACTACCTAGAAAGATATTTTTTCAAGTATTCGGATTACATATTCTAAATTAGTTCTCTCTTATTCTTCTTCTCAATGAATAAATCACTCATATTTATACAAGAATTGCTTTGAGAAGAGGATAAGTGACTAATAAATTAAAATTATCCACTTTTCTTTCAAGTAGGTACAACCAATTTTCTAAAATTAAGAGATAATTATGTCTACAAATACTCTCACAAATCTCTAATATATTTGATAGTAGACACTTATCAAAATTCCATAATTCTTCTCCATTAATTGTGCTAAAATATTGATCTCAAATCTTCCTCAAGCCTTCAAGTGTTTGAAGAGGAAATTCGAATTTAAGGCTAACTCACAAAATATGACTTTGTTGGAACCTTAAAATATGCTTATAGATGTCACAAAATCATCCAACTTTTATATATAAGTGAAAACATGTTATTTTTCTAATATTTAATTATAAATTCACTTAAATTACAAAAATAAATTCTTTGGAAAATAATATGTCTAAACCCATATATAACCATGAAATTGATCTTAATGTAAGGTTATGGAGATGTAGAATATGGTAAAAAAATGAAGGACTCTAATATTCCAAATTAGCAGTTAACTAATTGGAATATTAATTTTGATTTATTTTAACATTTCCTAATCTTGGGTAGAAATAAACTCGATAGGGGACACACAACTAATAAATATGCAAAAACATGTTATTTTTCTAATATTTTATCATAAATTCACTTAAAATGCAAAAATAAATTCTTTAGAAAATAATATGTCTAAACCCATATATAACCATGAAAATGATCTTTATTTTGGAATTTCCTTTTTTTGGGTAGAAATAAACTCGATAGGGAACCCACAACTAATATATAAGTGAAAAAATGTTATTTTTCTAATATTTAATCATAAATTCACTTAAAATACAAAAATAAATTCTTTGGAAAATAATATGTCTAAACCCATATAGAACCATGAAAATGATCTTAATGTAACATTATGGAGTTGTAGAATATGGTAAACAAATGAAGGACTGTAATACTCCAAGTTAGTAGCCACCTAATTGGAATATTAATTTTGATTTATTTTGGCATTTCCTAATGTTAGGCAGAAATAAGCTGGGTAGGGGACCCACAACTAATAATTAAGTCAAATAAACTCTTTTGCTAAAATTCCTAAGGGAAAATTGTGGCTCTAAGTGGTGGGGCCAAATTTTCCTTTCGCCGTAACGTAGAAGAGGCACAGAAGGGACATCATGGGATTGGCTAGAGGAAGGAAACAAGTGATTGGTAAAGGAGAGGAAACGTAGGCCAATGCAGGACCGAAGGCATACTTTGGGCCTCAATGGATAAAAGGAGGAAGGGAAGGCTCATTTGGATTCATTCATTCATTCAGCTATTTTCTCCCTGTCATTTTGACAAAGTAGGCTTGAGCTGGAGATCCAAGTCAACAATATTTTTAGCACACAAGATATTCAAGCAGAGATCTCAACTTCTGCCTCAGGGGACTTCGAGTGCCAGCTCAAGAGAGGATTTCCACACTTTTTTGAGGAAATTTTCTACTTGCAGCATCGGGAAAAGCGTAGCCATTTCTGGACTTCGACGAGGAGGAGCAGACTATGCAGTGTAGTGAGGAGTTTGCGTCGGGAAGTTGGAGAGAAGGGAATTGTCATAAAGAGATTTTGAGGGGAGGCTAACCACCTCCTACAAGGGTTTATTACAGGATTCTAGAGACATTTCGAAGCAGATTCTTCTAGTTGTTTGATTTCCCCCAATGGATCATTGTGCCAAGCCCAGGAGGGCCAATTTCTGTAGTCAAAACTAGGAAAAACCCTTTCTTATTTTTTTTGGGTTTATTGAGGATAGCCCAAGATTAATTTTGCAGAAAATTTTTGGGTAGAAATAAGAGGGAAAACTGGGATCCAAACTCACTCAGCAGTTGGAGGAGATAGGGGAAAATTAGGCAGAAATTGCAAGGTAAATATTTGGAAAAATACTTCTTGGGTTACTGTAGGTTTCTTGAGTAGAGACCGTGGTTAAAAGCCCATAATTTTCTGATCATTATTGCAGGCCCTAGCAGTATATTCAGTGGATCAGCAACAACATTTTTGGGCTAGGCAGTGCAGAGACAGAGCCACATAGAGCCACTTCCAGCAGGAGATTTAGCTTGGGCTTGAGTTGTTCTTCAACCTACTTTGAAAACACCCAAATGCAAGCTTTCCAGCACCAATATTGTACTCATTCCATTCAATTGAATAAAATGGCTTAACAGTTGTTTTTGGCTCCAATTTACATGTTTTGATGGTGTATTTTTTATTGGTGTAGTTTCTAATGTATTTTCACTTTTATTAATGTTATTCCAAACTTGTGATATTAAAGTGGTATGACAGAATAACCTTGGCTCAACTTGTGGGAAAACATTCATTCTACGACAAGAAAAAAAAAAACTAAGAAATCATGGGATTCCAAGAATGGTTTAGCTCATACACCATGGAAGTAACCGTGACTGAGGTGATTAGGGCGCAAAAAATTATGGTTAATGTGGGGAATAAACTTATTCATGCAAAAATTGGGAATCATGACCATTATCAATTATAAAACAAATCCATTATGCCCAGAATGGTGGATAATACATCAAGATGGCAAGACATTATTACAACTGATGTGGAGTTATTGGCATCAAGTTGGTGGGCATACCAATCATTGGGACATGGAATTCAATCATCCCTCTCTTTTTGGGAGTTCCATGCAATAAGATACATGCACAAATTAGGGGGAATTTCGTGGAATTATGCAGGGATGATTAGATGGATTAAGGAAGAAGATGAAATTGTAGTTGAAGGGGGCATGGATCGCAAGGAGAGAACTGAGCATAAACTCATTGATGAGACACCACACATTGTTGAGGTATCCATTGACGGGGTATCCAGATTTGTGACCAAGCTATATGATGATAGGAACACATCATAGGTTGATGAGATGTTGGGAGATAGCTCCACCATTGTTTAGGAGATGATAGTTACAAGGGCATCTAGGTCTATGAAATAATTGTTGGATGACAATCTCATGCAGCTGACTAGTGAGCATGCCTTGCGTGTTGGAGTGTCTATGGAGGAGGGTGTGCATTGAGTCTGAAATTTACCCATTTTTTACACCTATCCTAGGCCTTTCCTCCCCTATTTTTGAACCCTTTTCGCTCTTTAATTATACCTAGTTCGGCTATGTTATATATTTTTGGCTAAAATGGGTACCATAAGCCCAAGGTATGTTAAATTATCATAAGAAGTGTCATTTTATCTAAATTCAAGTATTCTTTGATCTAGCTTTATCTTTATTGCATTACTACTCTAACTAGTCTAGAACTCGTGCGCATATTTGCTAGGTTCAAATAGTGTCGCAAATCCTGCAGACAAGTCATGCAGCCGAGATTCTTGTAGAAGTTATTGATTGCCTGTAGATATGTCGATTTCCTGCAACCATCTCAATTATCTGCAACGATATTGATGGTTGGCCATGCTCCACTCATCTCCAGATCGAGTAAAGGCATGTGTTTTGAAGGGAATTTTCTGCATATGGAAATTGTCCTATTCATTGTTTTGAATCCTCTTTTGCAACCACCCAAACCTCCATATCTTTAAAACACATGCCCACAGGGAGAAACAACTTCAGCTGCACAACAGAAATCATCTAATCCATGCTTCCAGTCATGGATTAGACTTAATAGAATTGTCAAATTGTATGTGTATCATCGGTTGTAGGCTTAGAATAGTGATCTGCTTTGTTCGAGCCAAATATGGGCTTCGAGAAATGTATAAATTGAATGTATTTCTCTTTGTAAAGGAGGTTTGGTTGAGATTGCTATTGATAGCAAGATATCGGATTGTAATTGACTGTAAATCCAGATTAATAAAATAGTCTATGTTATGTTTATCTTTCTGAGTAGCTTCTTCTACTTTTAAGGAGTTGTGACAGAGGGAGGCCCCCCTGTTGGAACAGGGTCTCCTACGAGCTACAAAACTGGTCCAGTTTTGAATACTTTTGATTAGATTTAGTCTAGCGCAGGGGTTTTAGGGTGGGTCAAAGCTCCAAAAGCATTGTAATGGGTAAAAGGGTAAACCAGGGGTCCAAAAACCATAGTTTGCGGACCATAGGAAAGTCTAGGCTAGATTATTATAAATAGAGGGACATTTTGTACTGAAAGGTAGAAGAAAAAGAGCTATTGATGCGAGTTGTGGTTTAAGTGGTCTGTTTGGGCTTTTGGGGAAAGGACTCCTGCTGGCTGTGTGCATGGAGATCCAAGTCCAGCTATGTGTAGACCCTGCTGCTGTGTGCGTAGGCTGGGAAGGGAATTGTAAGAAGGAATTAATGAATTGATGAATAAGAAAGGTTGATATAGAAATGAATCTATGATTACTCTTGGTGTTAATCATTGGTAATCAATACGTGTGCGTTTTTCTATATTTAAGCTACGAAAGATCTGTGTAAGTGTGTTTTCTATATTTGGATCTGTTTTTTCTACTTATGCAATAGTGTGCTTGTTTGGTCAATTTATTGTGTCCTAAATTGCTGCATTTAATTTGTCAATCCGGGATTCGTAAGCTGATGAAGTGCGGCGCACTATATGTGCAAGATAACCTATCTCTTAACTTTTTGTCGTTTTTGGTTTTCTAAGATGAAATGGAAATTCTAAAATGAAAACAAGTGTGGTTATGTTTGTTCAAGGAAATGATATCCTCTATAATGATTTACCAACTTGAAACTTAGAAAGGAATTTGAAAATTACAATGACAAAACTTGAAAGGAAATGAAAATGTGCTGCTGAAATGAAAAGTTGCTGCTAATCTAATAAATCAAAACAGTGAACTAGTGAGCATGAAACCAAACTATTCTTGCTGCTGTCTAAACACAAAATAAATTATGCTGAAAGAAATCCAAAAGTTGCAATAAAGTAAATCTAAATCAATTTACATCAACTTGTCTTATGATCCCTCATCATTAGTCCAGCTATGATTTTCGGAAGTAACCATAAACAACTTGAGTAACTGATATCTAACTTGCAGAAAGTAAACTAATATCAAACCACACATTCATAATTCAATCCCTCACCATCAGTCCAGCTGTGGCTTTCGGAGGTAACTGAAGATGTCATACACAATTTAATATTTCTAACTTGCAGAAAGGAAACTAATATCAAACTACACATCCATAATTCAATCCCTCACCATCAGTCCAGCTGTGGCTTTCGGAGGCAACTGAAGATGTTATGAGCAGTTTAATATATCTAAATTTGTAGAAAGGAAACTAATACTAAACTACACATTTCATAATACAATCCCTCACCATCAGTCCAGCTGTGGCTTTCGGAGGCAACTGAAGATGTTATGAGCAGTTTAATATATCTAAATTTAACTACTGAAGAAAATAAGCAAAACTGAATTAAACAAAGCAATACTGAAATTAAACAGAAACTAAGAAAACAAATTAGCAGCAGAACAATGTTAATTCCATGTCATTAGTCAAAAAGTTATGCAAATGCCCGGGCTGCCTATCTATAACCTGAAACAAGAACACTGATCAGTGATTAATAACATAAAACATGAAAGACAGAAATGAAATGGAAAGCATGAAAGTTTATAAACAGAAATGAAGCATATGTATCATGAATAATGCAATGTATAAACATGTGAATGGATTATGGCACAATGAGCTTTAAAGAAATGAAATAAGAACTATACAATAATGCACAGAACCTTGGCAAGTGCAGGGGCCCTCTACACCAGCCTTGGCAAAAATCTTCAAGTACGAATCACGTTGGAAAACAGAGTCTTCTTATATTAATATGCAGTCATAACAGTAAGGTAGTATTACAGCACAAAGGCAGCGTAATTACATTACAGAGCAGACAAATAAAAGATAACAGAGACTAACATCGACTAACTCTATATGTGTATGCAAACGCGTTATATATAACAAAAGAAATATAACTGTCTCCTAAAGTTTATGCTGGTGGAGAACACGTAGACCATTACGTCCACGGATCTAGGATCATGGCCATGTTGGAAAGTAAATCTATGAGGAGTGGATGCTTGAATTCGGCTATGGAGCCATGTACAGATGTCGACTTGTCCTCCGCAAGCTCAGAAACGGCCATATGAACCTTTACGTGACACGGAACAGAGTCCTGTCACCGTAAGACTCTATGGTTGACTTCCATGTGGACGCCTTTGACCGCGGCTTCTTCAGATGAGTTTGCTCGAACCAATAGGACACGAACCATGTCCACATCATTCCTGACTTGCCCATGTGGCTCGTTTTCCCTGTAGACACCTGTAACATAGAGTTTCACAAAATAGTTGCGGAAAGTTGCAGCAGCTGCGGAAAGTGGCAAGATTCCGCAGCTAAATGAAAAAAATATAAATCAAACAACAGACACAAAAATATAGTTAAAAACCATGTTAGATGCTCTTTTGCAATTAATATACAATGATATTGACAGTTTGGGAGGTTCGGGTGAGTGAAAAAGGTATAGAAAAGTGTATGGAAAAGATGCAGAATTGAGACTCAACATACCCCCACTGTGAAGGTGTTGCATGTCCTCATGCAACCAAAATTTTGATATTCCTTCCTTAGTTCATATGCCTTGACACTTCAGCCAGCACATCCAATCCTCTCCTCCTCTTCTTTGGAGCTGCCAACATTCTGGGTTTCTTCATTAAGCACCTAAATTTGATATTAACCAGTGCTCTGCTCAACTTCTGGCATTTCCTTTTCAATTTCTTGTTCTTCTTCTGCCATATTCCTAGATGTAGCATGGTATTATCATGGATGGTTTTTTCCAGTTTGCCTTGTTCCTTCAATGTCTCATTTTCATTTTTGATCTGCCTATTTAAAACCTCTAGCTCAAAGACTTCCTGTTTTACTGATTGGACTAAATCATCCTGTACTGTATGAGGCTGGATGGATGAAGTACTAGGACCTGTAGCTGCCTTTTACAAAGATTCTATATAGTCATATACTTCCTGCTACTTGGGGTCTATTTCAGGAGTCATTTTTGTTGGGCTGTCCCCAAAATGCCGTGAAGGAGTGTTATCTTCAAAATCTGGCTGAGAAGGGCTCACATCAACATCTTGCTGAGAATGAGATGGAGTATGTTCAATGTCTGACTGAGAATGAAATGAACCAGGTTCACTAACTGAATGAGATGGACTATGGTCAACTGGGGACTGTTCAGATGTTTCCTCTCCCAAGTCAATGAAATGAGGACCCTTCATTTGCGTTTTCCTCAATTTCCCCTTAAGTCTGCTGCTTCTTCTCACACGCTGTGGTGCACTATCCTTTTGTTTTTGTTTTTCTTTCTCTGTCTTCTTGGCCATAGATGACTGTTTTTGAAGATAAACTAGTCTTTCAGATAACACTTGATTATCTTCTTCTTCAGAAGAAGGAGTTTTATGTATAGCCTCAACAGTTTTTCTCTCTTTTGGTATTATTGGCTTCTTACCCTTGATTTCTTTCTTCTTCCTCTTTGACAGTCTCTCTTTCCTATCAGTTATTTCAATGGTAGTAGTAGGAGTATTTTGAATTTCATCAATTGTTCTTTTTCTCCTACTTCTTCTTGCTGTGCTACCTTCAGGAATTTCTTGAATAGGAGTAATTTGAGTTTCATCATTTATTCTTTTTCTTCTACTCCTTCTTGTTGTACTACCTTCAGGAATTTCCTGAGGTTCCTCAAAGAAATTTCTAACCAGAAATTGTTCCCATGTGTCTTTCTTTTCCTTTAATTCCTTTTCAATCAAAATTTTTACAAGGCCGTGGTGATATAGATGGGGTTCTACATCTCCTAAATGTTTCTGAACAGTCACAGACATTTTCTTCAAACTATTGAACAGAAAATATGGGAGATTGAGAGTTTGATTATCTAGAAAATTCATCAGTAACCTGGTATGGTACATATACATGGACCCAAAACAGCCTTCACATGTAATAAATTTCTAAACAACTAGCAGCAAAGTAGCCCATTCCTCTTTCAATGCATGCACAGGAATTCCTCTTTTAAAAACGGTTATGTCCATACCTTGGTTTCGTAAGATTGTTCTCCATGCTTCATCACTGATGCTTTTATTTTTAAACCAATGCTCACCCTCTTGAAGAAGTTTCGTGGCGGTTGCTATAGATGCTTCATTGACCGCAAACTTAAGGTCTCCAATCTCTGCTTCCAAGCCATCAAACGACCTTGCGAATGCCTTCGTGACTTCTTTATAATAACCTCTAAATTTCTGGATAAACCGCAACCAATTTTCTTTCTTCAATATATCCTTTACTTGCGGATATCCCTCTATAAACTTAGGTCCTTCCGGTTCTGCTCTTAGCAACTTACCCATTTTTTCTTTTCTGCTCTTCACAAATTTGCCTGCGTGAGGGTTCAAATGGAAATAGAACGGCTGAATGCACAGAGATAAGCGCAATGACTGTGGGTAAATATCAGAGAATGGGAATGAGCACAATGAACGAAATGGAGTGAGACAGAACAGAGTGGGGTTTCGTAAGCACGGTAGAGACACGACAGAGAGATTAACAGAGTATAACACATCCGGCAGCGTTTTGAATTTTTGTGGCTGCACAATAAATATGAGCACGTTTCAACAACGGTTATGGATTTATGCGACTGTAAGAGTCCGTGGTCAAATCAAATACGTCTCATTGTCACCGGTGGAATATTGGAACATGAGTGAAGATCGGGGGTTTAATGATGAAACCGTTTGAGAATGAATGCGAGAGGATGATATGGGGATCAAGAAAGGTTACAGAATTGTCAATATAATCATTGCACATAATGGATAGAGCTTTATGGTTCAGAACTATATAAAAATGTGTTTTTCAATGCTATTTGAAATAAATTTTATTCATACCTTTGGAATCTTTGCCTTTTCCTTGTTCTTCAACTGGTTACTCTTTATTGGTATCTTGAATGCTACCTGTCTTCATTTTTGATCCTCTCACCTGCATTTTATTTCATGATTATGGAAATAACTTCTGTCTGTACATTCTTTTGAAAACAGAGTAGTAGCTGTGGAATCTTCTTCTGGCTGCGGAAACTGGAGTCAGCTGCGGAAACTGACACAACTATTACTTGGATGAAATGGAGATGAACAGATGACAAATGACTAGATGGAAATGGTCATGGAAAAGATTTTTATTGATGAAATGGGTAAAATGAAGTGGAATGGAGTGAGATGAAGTGAAATGAAATGAAATGAAGTGGAATGGAATGGAGTGAATGGTCACAAAATTTGTGAAATGAAAGAGAGATTTTTTTTTTTGGAAAATATAGAGTGTCAGGTGTTCCTGATTTTCACCTTATATTTTCTGTATAAGACTGCTAATCAGTGATTGGTTTCAGGCTTATACCATTTTTTTTTTTTTTTTTTAAACTGAAAAGAACAAAAGCTAGGCTGGTGGAGAAGAAGAACTCTTCTGTACCAGCCTGATTGCAGAACTTTCTTGAAACAATTTGACAAAATCCTCTTTTGAGAGTGGCTTATGATAAACTTTCAATCTATGGCCATTCACAATAAGAGGAGTTTGAAACTCATCTTTCTTGAAACAATTTGACAAAATCCTCTTTTGAGAGTGGCTTATGATAAATTTTCAATCTATGGCCATTCACAATAAGAGGAGTTTGAAATTCATCAATGGTCTTGATTCTTACCACTCCATTGCTAAAGATCTTGTCAATCTCATATGGCCCAAGCCAATGAGTCTGAAATTTTCCTTGAAAATCTTTAAACTTGGAATCAAATAACAATGCCGAATCTCCTTCTTGAAACTTCTTCTCTTTGATATACTTGTCATGCCATTTAGCTCTTTGATATTGAACTAGATCAGTTCTTAGAATTGCTTCTTGTATGATCTCATCTAGCTCATTCAACCGCTCCATTCTATGCTTTTGGGCTTCTGATAAGTTCATCCCCAACTGAACTGCTATCTTGAAGGTCTTGACTTGGAACTCAATGGGGAGCAAGACTTCTTTCCCATAAACAAGTTCATAGGGAGAATGTCCCGTTGTATTTCTCCATGTAGTTCTGTAGGCCCACAAGGCTTCAGGAAGCCTTTCTGCCCAATCTCTTCTATGTAGATGAACAGTTTTGGTGATGATACTTTCAAGAACTTTTTTTGTGGACTCCACTTGACCATTTGCTTGTGGATGGTAAGGAGTAGATCTTCTGTGCTTGATTTTGTATTATTCCATCAACTTCTCCACCAAATTTGATGTGAATTGGCTCCCCTGATCTGTTACAATTTCTCTTGGAACACCAAAGCGAGTAAAAATATCCTCATAAAGAAAATGAACAACTGAATTTTCAGTAGCAGATACTAATGCTTTAGCTTCTACCCATTTAGTAACATAATCAGTACAAACCAATATATACTTTTTTTGCTTGGATGGTGGATTAATAGGTCCAATGAAATCTAAAGCCCACTTTTCAAAGGGTTCAATGAGTACCTGTGTTTGCAGTGGCATTTCATTTGAAAGGGTAGGTTTCCCTACTCTTTGGCAGCTGTCACACCTTTTGACATATTGTTTTGCATCTTTGAAGAGGGAAGGCCAATAAGATCCTAAAGAGAGGATTTTATAGGCCGTCCTTTTGTCTGCAAAGTGTCCGCCGCATGGTTCATCATGACATGCCTTAAGAATATCAGGCATTTCATCTTCCCCGACACATCTTCTGATCACAAGATCTGGCCCTGTTTTAAACAATTCGTTAGAAATCCATGAATATTTTGAACTCTCCTGAATAATTTTTCGTTTTTCACTTGGAAATAAATGTGAAGGTAATTTCCCTGTAACCAAATAGTTAGCAATATCTACATAC